>RJWH01003709.1:0-137728 GCA_004363575.1 Solenodon paradoxus | reverse complement strand
CATTTTTAACATTTGCAGTGCCTGACACCATCAAGACTCAAGACTCTTAAGTATTGGAAGTCAGCAAAAACAAACACAGTTTTTGTCATGAAATTGGTGTAGACTGGGCTCAGAGGACACATTTTGGGTTCCAGGACCAGGAGCGCCTTGGCATCACTTCCAGCAGCATGCAAGAAATTTTTCCCCCTGGTTCATCAATTCCAAACAGAAGGACATACATTAATTAGAAATATATTCCAGGCTACCCATCACCTCCTCACTATTTCTCACATGAAAGCAGAGTAGGTGTTCTAAGGATTATTTGAAGACTGAGTGATGCTTCTTCTCTGGGATATGCCTATTACATAGAAGTGCACTGGTCTTGTCCTCGATGAGCCATATGTTTGAGATGGAACTGTTATATTTTAGGAGAGACCTCTAGCTTTCAAGGGCTGTCTGTGATTGGTTGAGCATATCTGCAATTGTGATGTATTATTCTGGAGCCCATTTTGGTGCACACATAAACTACGGCACCCTCCAATCCCTTTTTCGGTGTGAGAGCTTATATTTAAATTTCAACTACTTACCCATTCTCACTCTCTACTGTTTAGAATGCAGGTTGTTTGCTCCCCTAAAACATCCTTAATGCGGGCAGTTGATCTTGGAAATCTAGGATTCCTTATCCATGCAATGGATAAGCCAATGCAGATGCTTTCTAAATGTGATGAGGAATAAAGAAGATGAACTGAGAAATGGACGGTTGTTTCCCAAGGGCTTCTCATAAGATTCAATGATTCTTTAGAAGAACTCAAGGGATTTAGAAGTTGTTATACTCACTGTTACTCTTTACTACAGCCAGAGAATACAGATTAAAATCAGAAACAAAAAAGGGACATTGGGTAAAGTTCAAGAGAAACCAAATGCAAGCATTACAAATGTCTACTCCCTGTGGACACTTTTCAGAATTTTCTGTAATTATCACAGCAAAGATATGTGACAATGAGGAAAGTTCACCCATGCTTTGGTACCCATTGTTTTTATTGGGGATCCGCTACATAGGTATGCAGGGCCTATGTGATTGACTTCAGCTGCTCTGACTCCAGGATCTCAGAGCAAATTTAGTCATTTACTTTTTACTGCATAATACCAAAACTCATGTTGTTTAAATCATTCAATTCTTTCAATCCTTTTAAAAATGTCTTTATGAGCATCTGCTAACTGACCCATGACCCCAGACATACAAAAATACTCATATCAGGTGGCATGTCCCAAGAGCTCAGAGCTCATCTTCTAGGTGTTGGCCAAGAACACTCAGAAGACAGGATTTTCTTGAAAATGTGTGTGATGTGAGAAACCCAGGTCAACTAATTTAAGCCTTCTCTGAATAATGGTCAGGTACTGTTCTCAGCTATAAGGTTAGGTTTCTTAATATAATGGGGAAATAATGACAAGAATGAGGTCTAGAGCTGGTAGAGAATGTCGATTAGATACTGGTAAATGGTCAGTAGACCTTTGCGGGTAGGTATGTGGTATACATCATCACTGTCAAGGTATAGAACTATACATCTGAAAGGTATGTAGTGTTGTCAACCAATGTTACCTTGATTTGGAAGAACGAGGTCTATATTTCACCTAGAAGAATGGCATATTAAATATGGTGATTTTTTTTTAATTGGAGAGGATCCATTATTTCCTTTAGGGAGAGCAAAGTGTCTAATCACAGTACCAACACATAATAGATACTCAAGATTTCTAGGTGAGAGGATTAAATAACTCAAACAACATGAGCTTTGGTATCGTGCAGAGCAGGTGTGAACCCCACTCTTCCAATTTCCAAAGCTAAAGGCATTTTCTTCTGTGAGTGAGTACGACAATGTCTATCTCTTGGAGAATTAGAGAAATGAAATGAGAGCTCAGTGCCAGGCACCTAAGGAACAAAAATGGTCCTGCTTCATGAGGTATGGTCAGCAGTCTAGTTTTCCCGGAAAAGCCCACTCTGCCTACTATTTTAACAATCGTGCTGAACTGGGAGCCACACAAACCAAAGAAAGTGTTCAACGAGGATATCATCATGCCAGACCTTTGCTCTGGCAGCTGTCAGAAATGTTCCACTCTCCAAGTAGGATAACCTTCTAATAGAACAGGATTCCTGCTTTCTACACGCAGCAGAACGTTTCCACTCACTTTGCTTCTTATCATATGCCTTAAAACTTCACAATAAAACTTAAAATGATTTTAAAACAGCTGATTAGTGAGTTCCATGTACAATAAAGCTGTTAGATGGCAGCAAATCCCTGCTGTGAAGGATTTCTTGTAATGTGACAGATTTAGGTTAGTGTATTTCATGAGCCTCCAGATTGATGCTGCCATTTGATGCTCACAGGAGATAGCTAATTCCCTTTGCACAGGAACAGAAGGAAAAAAGAGTCACTATTCTAGATCATTCTGCCCAACCATTGGCTGGCCTGGGCAGAACCCTGACACAGATGGTTTTAGAGGAAAAATGCTGCTAACTACCCAGGCTTTGACTATAGCCCAGGAATGGGATCAAAAGCTTTCATTCTTGCCTTGTGTTATGGTTATGGACTGAGTGTTTATATTTTCCCCAAAGTCCTATCTTGAAACACTAAAATGTAATGCAGTGGTAGCTGGAGCTAAGCCTTTGGGAGGCGATTAGATTTAGGTGAGGTCCTAAGGCAGAGCCTCTAAGAGTCACATCTTTATAAGAAGAGGAAGGTCCTGGAGCTCTCACTCTCCTCCCAATGAAGACACAACAGGCGATGACCACTGTAAAACAAGAAGGCTCTCACCAGGAATCGAATCGCTGATGCCTTGATCTTGAATGTCTAGCCTCCAGCACTGTGAGAAATAAAATATGTTATTTAATCCACCTACTTTAAGATATTTTGTTATAGAAGCTCATACTGACTAAGACAACTTTTATTTGCCTTGACTATGTCATTTTCACCACTCTGGATCTCTGTCTGTGCATGGCTAAAATAAAGATGAGATTTTAGATGATGGCTGCATTTTTGGTTTGCATGTATAAATATATAAAAAATGTAGTCGTGATGGATGGTTGCTTACTCATTGACGACTTAAGAAAATAAGATACAGTTAATCTCTCAATCAGGATATTTTGCCTCATTAGTAATAATAACTAATAATAATAGCTATTATTTATCATGTATGTTTACTATTACCTGATGCTTTGTATGCATAATCTCTCATAGTCTTCTAATTTTAGAAGCCTTAGTAAAGCTCAAAACCAGAAATGTAAACATGTGAAAGACATACTCTAGTGTTTTCTCTGCACACTCTCTTTTAATCTTCAGTCCAATAAGGTGACGTATTAATATCTTCACTTAAAGATGAAGAAATCAAGCTAGAAATGAGCTAACTTGCCAAAGATCACACCGTGACGTCTGTCTAAGCCAGGATTCCACCTTCAGGGAAGTGTGACCTCAGATTTGTGCCCCTAACCACTATTCAAAAGAGGCAGTTATAACAAATACACTTCTTGCAAGAACTTGATATGAACTTAGAGACAAGTCCTTGGAAATGGGTTCATTTCTGGGCAAGTAAGCTGTTCCAGGCTATGGGAAGATGACCACTTAGTGGGCTTCACTTGGTTAAGAAAACAATAGTGTGGTGGAGATGTAGCTCATTCAGATGGCATCAAGAGGCAGCCTCGATGGTATATGAGGAGGGTCAGCAAGAGAAAGTCCTATGGCTGAGTATCTGAAAAGAGACAAAGTCATAAAGAAAAGCAGGTAAATGGATGGATGACATATGAGCTCAGGTTCAAGAGCAAGACTCCAGGCATTAGGGAAAGGATGGCAATTGGGTCCAAAAAAATGTAGGAGATTCTTTCTCCAGGGAGGTAGGCAGGAGAACAAGTTAGGAGCTGGGAAGAGTAGGCCAGAGACTCAGTTACAGGGATGCAGGCATACAGTGAGATCAGAGAAGGCCTAAGAGACTGTAATATGTTGGATCCAATGTTGTCATGCTGAGAATTCTGCAGAGGCTTCCAGTTGCTCTTAGGATATGAGTTGTAAGAAACTTTATCATATGATTACCTCATACGCTTATATTATGTTCCTACTCCTCCTTATGCCCTTCTCTCTCTCCCTCTCTCCCTCCCTCCATCTCTCCATCACTCCAGTACCGTGCCCCCGCCCCATTTCCAGCTAGACAGATCCATGAACTGCTGACTCTGCACGGACCAACTTACTCTTCTTTTCTTTATTCAGCTCTAACTTATCACTCACGGCTCTTATTAAACATCAGATCTTCTGCAGCTTTCCATGAGTTTCCCCAATTCCCTATCCAAGTGAGGTCAGGAGTCCATGCTATATAATTCCCGTCTTCTTAACACACACCACACATAAAAATAAATGTCTGTCTGCCTCTCTACACTACAAACTTCAAAAATACCTGTTCAATCAATGACTAGAGAGCTGAACTCTAATGCCTTCAATCTCCACTAAGGACAATATTTGCTCTAGATCTTACTTTGAGATTGAAGTTGCAGGTGGTATGAAGTGGCTGTAGCTCCTGGGCGAGGTGCCCTACATGAGCTGGGAAATGGACATGTCCTGCTGGCTTCAGGGGACACTAAAGCATAATGAAGTCGACTCACCAAGCCCTTGGTTTGATGAATCTTTGCACATCTATCCTCTGTACTATTTGAAAGACGTGAAAAATATTCTCTATCTTTTCACTAATTTAGACAGTGTTTTCCCCTTTGCCTGCCTTCTCCGTTCAACCTAACATAGTAGAAGACCTTCCGCTCAGGTGCTTCCCATGTGCAGGAGTCCACTGCACTGTAGGTTCGAAGTTCCATCCGTTCAGTACTGCAGTGGTGTCCTCTGCACCAACACTGGGCCCAGTAGGCTGTTCCCTGCTGGGTTGCTAAGCAACATCTCTGCTTGCCTAGAAATGCGATGGGGCTGTACCAGGCTTTGTCAGAGAGGACCCCGGGAACAGGTCCAGAGCCTCTTCTCTTCATTACTGCTCTTACAAACTCAGCCTTTCATTATCCTGATTCCACTTTGTCCCTTACAAATGCTATCTCCTCTGATTGTACTTGGTCCCTGTGTAGGATCTTAAATACCTGTGGTGCCATTAGTCGCTTGTGAATTTTTGCCAGATGGGGATTTGTCTAACTCTCCCACTTAGTTCCTGTGTGGGAGATGATTCCAGAGAAGCCATATACACAACAGAGGAGGCCGAGTTGCATAACGAGACTGATTTCAGACTCCAGTCTTGAGTCATTACTGGCCCAAAGATGGTGAAAGCTGTTACTGAGTGTTTTCTCTAAACTAGGGTGTTCTGGGCAGACTCTTACCTATATAATTCACATAAGGGGTGAAAATCTGGCAAGAAAAGCATCCACATGGCAACCCAATAAAGTGGGAGCAATTATTTTCCCATATGACAGTTGAAGAAATGGAGGTACATAAGAGGTTCAGCCACTTTCCGAGGTCACAGAGTTTGTAAAGGGGACCAAGACTTAAACCTCAGTTCCTAGATCCCACACTGCTTGCCATCTTACTGTTTAATGCTGAGCTACACAAGTAAATTATGACACTGAACTAAGGTACTTGAACTTTTGGGTACCCAAGATTTCTTGCTTATAGAATGTAAATAATAATAATGCTCTCTTAGGAATTGATGGGGATTGAATTAGATGTCCGTTTAATGCCAGGGGGCATCACAGCACAGTAAATATCACATGCCTTCTTCTCCTCTTTTGTGAATTGTCCTAAATCCCATTCCCTGACCTTCCTTGTGGAGTTAGAAGGTGAAACAAGATTTCAGTCTCCTTTTCCATAGGTATCACTTGAGAAAATACATGTAAGAAGTGTTAGTTTCTTTTTGGTAAACATTTGAAATCCTTTAATCACAATATTGTTTATGAACTCTACCTTTCTGTCAATAAAGTCCTCCAATCACTATAAGAATAAACACACAGATTTACATGTTATGACCAAGGATGAGAATTCTGGGACTTCTAGAATTGAGGAGATGAAAATAGGTGGAGAAAGGGGACTGGCAGCAGGAAGTCGGACAATGTCCACCTCCCCAGAGCCCACCTGTGGAGCTGGGTTGGGTTTTCAGGAGCACTAAATCAGACTGGCCCTAATTCCACCCACCATGTTGAAATGTGGGAACCAATCCTTCGGGAGATCAAAGGTCTCCTCTTTGTGTGAGAGCCATAGGAACAGACTACAGTTTCCTCCCCAGTTCACCACCCTCTTCATCCCTCTTATATTGCTTTTATGCAGAGAAGGCCATTGCAGGCATCAATAGTGCTCGGCCCACAACATGGTGGCCCTAAATAGAGCCAGTAGGTTTCCCTGAGGTGTCTGAGAAGGAATAAGAGAAGCGTTTGGGATTTCAGCCAGATCCTGCTCTTCCAGATGGAAAATCTGTCCTAGAAAACCCATTCTTCTTGGATCCCTCTGAAGCTCTGTGATTCCAGGAGTTGGGACATTTGCCACTATGTGGATATGGCTCACAGAGGAAATCAGTGGTTTTGTATCAAAGGAGTTTTGCTGGGGACTTTCTAAGTCTGGGTTATTTTAATAGATAACTCGTCAGACCATTTATTTGCGCTTATTGGGGAAACTGTGTGTAGCAGATTTATGAGACCTGTTTCTGAAGACTAACAAATCATAATTCCATCACTAATTTGTGGGGCCAAAGATGTTACTTCATCTTTCTTTTTAAGACTCAGTTTCTTCATGTGCAAACTGAAGGGGTAATTAGACCCACCTCATTGGATTGCCATCAAATTTAATGAGATGATGTGCATCAAATTCTTACTATAGTGCTTGGCCCGTAAAATGAGCTCAATTGATTTTAGCGATTATTATGAATATTATTAATTTGCATATCTATCTAAATTATATTTTTATTTGTCATTTATTGAACAAAATACTGACTTCCTATATGCCAGCTACTGTTATAGTTTCTTTGAATATACTTAATTATCAAAACAATTATATTAGAGTGGGTCTTATTAATAACTTATTAATAACTTAATTATAAATAAAATTAATAACTTAAGTTTTATAGAAAAAATGTAAGTACAGAAAGGGTAAATATCTCAGTCAAGTTGCCCTAGCTTGTAAGTGGTGGAGGTCTGAACTCTGTCTCCTGTCTCCAGCTCTGTACTCTTAACTACAACACTGGAATTGGAAAGTCTGAGTTCTAATCTGGGTTCTGTAGGTACCCAATTATTCAGGAAAACCCAGTTCATGGGTCTGGGCTTAAAGTTCAGCAGCCTTTTGTGCACTATATCGGGTGACGTGACTATTAATTTCTAAGTACGTGCTACACAATTAATGCCATTTAATTAGCATTCCTTGGCATTGTTGATCTTCATTCTTTAATTTATAAGAACATTTCAGTTTCCTTCTTTGTGCAGACCTGTGGCAAACTCAGACCCATCTTTATCCCCAGTTACTGCCTGCAGGGCTCACTTGACTGTGAGAACACTGTCATCCTTAGTGACATCAACATGAAAATGTAGACCTGCAGCTTGGAGCCCTTCTCTCTCCTTCTCATTAGCATTGAGGTTCTTACTTAATTTTCTTTAATCAAAGTCATTTCCTTCTTGGGTTATATGGATCTATTTAGAGGGTGTGAGAATGGGAAACCTTGATGGTGGAGAAACTCTGTGTCTGTTCTTTGGGAACTACTGGCCCTGGACTGGAGCCAGTGTGATTTTGGGGAATACCTACAAGCCAGGAGGTCTGACAGTGGAGGTCGGATATTCAACTTGTGATTCATGGAGCTCATTTGTTTATTACAAACTATTTAATGGAGGTTTTGCTTTTCCTGATTTAGCTTTGTTTCAGAATAAATGTTTGTATCCCCACAAATCCATGTGTTGAATTTATAGGCTCCCCAAGATGACGGCATTTGGAGATAGGGAGGTGGAGCCCCTATGAATGGGATTAGTACCTTTATAAAGAGACCCCAAAGAGCATTCTTGTCTCTTCTGCCTTGTAGGACCAGAAAGAGGGTCCTCACTAGACACCACATCTTTCAAAGCTTTGATCTTGGACTTCGCAGCTTCCAGAACTGTGAGAAGCAAATGTTTGCTGTCTATGATATCCTTTGTGATAGCAGACCATATTGACTGAGACAAGCATCTCTCCTTCAGACTTCATGTACCATTGTTATCAACTTCCCTAACTAGATGCGCTGTCCTCCGATGATATAATATTTACCAATGCATTCTTTTTCATCCTTTAACCAAGTTCGTTACTTTCCAGTTTCCTGATCTCTTTCTTTCAGTTACTTACAAAGAGTCTAATAATTTGGGAACTTTGTAATGTTGGGTTAATTAAAGTGACCATATCTTCTGTTTCTATCAATATGTTTATCTTTATGTTTAACACTGCTTTCCCTGGGGGCAGAATTCTGCTGACTGACCCACATTAATTTGAAATATGCTCCCAGGCCGAAATAAGCTGGAGATACTGAAAAGGAAACTACACTCATGCTCGGTGTTCCAAATTTGTAGATTACCTTTGGGTCTAACTCCTCATATGTGAAGAATGAGGTTTTAAATTTTGTAAAATAAAGGATTTAGAGTAGATCTGTGGTACCCACTAAAGGTTCGCAGTGTTCTAAAAAGGTTGTGATTCAAATACTATATTAACTATGTGGACATACATTTTCCTTGGGAAAGGACGCAGAACTTTGACATTTCTCAGAGATCTGTAATTCCCCCAGAAATAACTGTGATTTTTTGAGGTGACTTCCTGTCATTTATTAGAATCAATCTCTTTCCAGTCCCTGTACCCATCTTGATTTGTAAGTTTGAGAAAGGAGGGTTCAAAACCAAAGTTGTCAGCAAATGTACTGTATGCCTAGACTCAGAATGCTTATGATACATCCACTATTAAGAAATGATGAATGGTCTTGCACTGTAAGTGCAAACTCTGAGAATGGCTTGGAGAGATGAATGTTGTGAAAGCAGAGTTCACTTTGGTGAACTTCCTTCTGGAAGGGTTGAGTACAGTGATATTACTCAGTTCTGAGGAAGAGTGATCTCCACTGGGTCTGCACTCATGATCATTATCCAAAGACTTGAGTTGATCCTCATTTAGAAAAACACCAAGATATAAGATTTTGGTTACATAAGGAAAAAATAGTGGAAAAACATATGCATGTGAATTTGGATAGTTTTTTTAGTTTAAATGTCATGTGACTGATTCTTGATCTTTGTCTTGGGTTAGACAAAATTTCACTTTGAGATAATGAAAAGGTAACTAACACCACAGCCAGTGTTTAAAACATAGACTAACTTTGGGTAGAAAGTCCCATTGCCGAAGGGTGAAGTCTTCTAGAGCCTTAATGACTTCATTCTCACTAAGAACAGAGATCCTATAGGTCCACAGTTTTCTCACTTCTCCTGCTAATTTACTGATAATATTTAACTCTAATAATGCATTTTTGACTGGATGCATTTTGATGATCACTAACAGTACTTTATTAATTTCTTTTTAGTTAATATTTGTCTGGTAGAGTTTATCCATCCTTTTATTTTCAACCTTTCTTTATCAATACTTGTACATGTATAACATATAATCAGACCACCTAAGCCTTTTTACTGAATAATTTTATCCAATTACATTTATTGTGATTATATTGTGATAAGATTTGGTATGCCTATTTATGTGTCCAGCCATTTGGATGATTCTTTTTCCTTTTTCTGCCTTCTTTTTAATTTTCAGAATTTTCCCTGTTGATCTGAGTTATATAATCTCTATGACTTATTAGAGGTTAATCCTTCCTTACTCTTCCCTGATCATTTATCACCATCTAGGCGATCCATATTATTCTCCTCACTTCCTTTCCACAGAGACTAGGAGAAAATGTTTGTCACTGAGATAATTTCATCAGCATAGACAACCCAAGATAGTCATAATTAAAAAATTTATTACTGGACCTGGATAATCCCAAAGTACTTTCTTCTATTGTGTCTATTTGGCTTACTTCCCAATCTTTCTTCCACTTTGTGACATGCAATCTCTGTGAAACTATGATTTGAATCATTGGAGAGAGCCTTGCTATTAGTGTGACCTCTTCTTGCCCTCCTCTTTGAAAAGGGCAGATATGCGAGGGTCCAGAATTTTCCAATGATTTTATTTGATAGCTAATTAATGGCCTTCTGTGGTTTCCATGGCAATGCCACGCTTTGCTGCCAGGCCTCATCCAAATGGGCATTCTGTTCACTCTTTTGCTTTAGCATCAGCATATTAATCAGACACCATAGGTCCTTGGTTGCTGCATCAAATTGGTAAGACACTAATTGAATTAAAATCTCACTTGAAGGCTGCAGGTTTCCATTCCTCCCAGCTGGAGAGGCAACTTATTAGCTCAAAGGACCAGACCCAAGCAGGAGACATCTGAAAATCCATAGAAGTTTGTATCTTTTTACAGCAAAGTATTTTTCTTCCACCTTTGAGTAAATATTTTGATGTCTGTGTCTTTTTCTCTCTTTGAAAAATCTCTCTATTTCCCTGACCTTTCCAGTCATTAGCTATTGCTGTAGTCTCTCTGTAATATGAAGTGATAGTTTGTATTTTCAAGATGAAGGGAAGAAGTGCGTGCACACATGTATGAAGACATCAGGTTGAAGGTCTTAACTGAATTGGGATGCGATCACAGTGCATACAAAAATTGCCCAGCAACCTATAAAGTGCTGTGCAAATATAAGGGTTTATCTGTTATGAGTCTTGGGAAGGGAGAGATGAAGGAAGGAAGGAAGAGAGGCAACTCACAGATGTTCTGACAAATTCATTCTCCAAGTCATGAAGATTATGGATGATCATTTCCACTTCTCATATAAAGTCAACTTTTCACTACCAGTGGTAGGATACATTTAAAAAGATACCTTTTGAAGCTGTTATTTCAACTGACCCTCACATGAACCATGCATATTTATTCTTTGTGTTTTGCATTTTTTGTTTGCTCTTCTGCTCCATGCTACCTGCCCAAGTCCTAGTCATTTATCAACATTCAGAATAAAAACATGCATACGAAATCTTGAATAACCCTGTGAACAGAGTTAACTTCAGGGCTCCTCTCTGTGTGCCTAACCCTGCAATGGCACTCATCACAATGTACTGTAATTATTGTGTATTTTTAATTGGCTCACATGTCTGTGTTTTTCATTAAGTTATGAGTAGCACGAAAACATGGACCATTTCCTTACCAATTTCCATTTTTCTGACGTACCCCATTCTTCCGCCAAGTGTTGAAGAGCTGTTTGATGATTAATTGACCTTGTGTAAAATGCTGTGCTTGATTCATAGCTGTTCTGTGACCTCTGGCAGAAGGAATTTCCAACCTAAATGAACACAGAATCCTCTTGAAACCTGAGGTCCAGGAAATTATATCAGTGTGAAGTGCATGTTACGTGTTAAAGATGGTATCAAAATATGTGTTAATTCCCACTTAAAAATGGAACATTAAAGTTGGTATTTATCACTGTGGAAAAAAAAATAACCCACTCATGCCCACTTAAATTAGGTAATTCTTTACCTCTTAGGCACTGAAGTCTTCTCTTTTAGCTTAAAATAAACTACACTGGGGATGGCATTCTTTTTGAGCCATATTATCACAGGCTCTGCTGACCTCTGAGATAGGTCTTTATATTTTATCTAGGAGAGCATTGTCATGAGAGAAAAATGCACTTTCCAAAACAAGAACCAGTGTGTGAAAAGTGAGAAATGGTCAAGGTATGGCAAGACTATCTAATAATGAGATCTGTTTTATAACAAGCCGGAATGAACACTCTCCTGCAGTGAAAAAAAAAAAAAAGAAAGAAATTCAAGGAAAGTGGAAGATAGAGCTAACTAGCTTCCAGTCCCTGGAATGTTCTACTCAGCAAATAATAGTAATCTCCCTAAAATAATAAAGAAGAGATTTGCCCTGGACAGAAGTTTAGAGGAGTTCTATTTTCTCTTCCGACCATGAAATTTGTGATCTTGTTTCTCTGCCAATACAGAATGAAGATACGGCTCCTGGGAAACACCTCTATCAAGCACTACTTTAGCAAACAAAGAAACACAGAGTTCCCGGAAACCTAGAGGTGATATCTGGCCAATCTAAGGAGTACTTTGAACTGAGTTTTCTGTCTTGATTCTCTCCTTTCACGGTAACTCTCCAAGTCTTACACAAGGCTTCTCAGCTTTCACAGATGAAAAAAAGAAAAAGAAAAAAAGGCGGCTTGAGTGAGAGTATTTCCAGTTGCTTGCACATGCATATGCGCATGTATTCTGAGTTCACCGAAAGAAACTTTTTAGTTAAGTACTTGGTAAGTCGACCTGGCAGAAAAATGCAAGACTTAAACCTACCGTATTTTGTTTGGTTTTGGTTACTGGTTTTGATTTAAACTGACTTTAATATGCAAAATATTTCTAGGAAATCGAACACCATTTCTTTGGGGGGAAAGTAGGTGAAAAGGATCTCTTGATTAAAAGATTAAAAAAAAAAAAAAAAAGGCAAAGGCTGAAAAAATACTTCATCCCTTGGCAGTTGTGTGAGAGGAGAATATACGAAGGTGACCAGTGTGATTTAGAACAAGTACTGCCCAGGGAGTCGGAAGGCTCCAATCCATATTTAGGCAGAAACTGGTGCATCTAGCCAAGGACATGCCATTTCTCCCACAGCCTATTTTCCAGACGAAATCAAGGCGTTTCCCCAAGTTGCTCTCTCTGGCCCCTTAATGTTTTTAACACAGTATGATTCTGGGAAGGCGGCTCCCCACCCCAGCCCACCTCGTATCCATCCTCAGTGAACTCTGGTGGCGTGAGAATGGAAAAGCTCCGTAGGTAGGAAGCACTACCGTTGTCCCCACCCCGTGTGAGCGAGCACGAGCCAAACAACCACAAGGAATTACGCATAAGGGAGACAGCATAACCGAAGAAATATCTTCTTTATCTATGTCCATTTCCTCCCACAAGGAAAAATGGCAGTGTCGGTTGTACATTACATATATCTCTCTTTTCAGTGTTTCGTCTTAGCACCTGCACAGCAGAGATCTTTACAACTCATTGCATCCGCTCTTCCCCCTTGTCCCCCCTCCAGACAGCACCTGAGGCCTAGAAGCAACTCCCCCCAAGCTCCTCAAAAGGCTGAGCCCCTTCTTCGCGACAGAGTATAGAAATAACAAACATGCCCAACGGTTTTATACAGTTGCTAGAACGTTTTAGTTTCCAACGCATGAAGATATTTTGTTTCCCCCTTTTGCTTTGAATATTAATTACACTTTACAAATATTTTTGTTGGTGGCGGTGGCGGTGGCGTTGCTTTTCTGTTCTGTTCTGTTCTGTTTGTACAACAAAAGGAACAGCCCAGGGCCGGCAGGTCCCGGCTAACAGAGTTTGGCTGTCATCTGGTCCGACTGTTTGAGGATCTCGGTGTTGTACAAGTCCAAGGCGTGGTTCACCCGGATGATCTCGCTGTTGGTGAGTTTCAGGCGGTGCTTCAGCATACAGGAGAACAAGTCCAGCTGGGGCTTCCCCGGCGCCACGGGCGGGGCCAGGCGATTGATTCGGTCCCGAATATCCAGCAAGAGCAGCATGACCGAGGACGAGGAGTAGAACTGGCCGCCTTGCGTGTAGGACTGGTTGACCTGCTGGACGGCGCTGCGCAGGAGGTCGGCGTTGAACCGCAGGCTGTACCCGAACACCTGCACGTCGGAGATCTTGATGTAGAACTGCCTCTTGGATGGATCGGACAGGTCCACGGGGCCCTGGCCGGTCTCATTCCGCAGCAGGGTAGGTAGCCGAGTCCGACTACGTAGGTAGATGTGGACCGTCTCGAAGAACGTTTTCCACCGATTGCCCAGCAGGAGGGTCCAGTTGTAGCACTGGCCGTTTTGCAGGCGGGTCTTCTCCCAGCGCGGGTAGCCGAACTCCCCGAAGGGCATGTTCCAGCCCTCCGAGTGGCTCCCGCTGAAGGGGTTCACGTACACGAAGAACATGGGGTCCAGGCTGCTGTTGCGCATCTGGCAGATGCGCATGGACATGCCGATCACCATGTGGATGAAATCCATGCGGTTCTTGTTGCTCTTGAGGGTGAGGGACATACGCTTGCGCCACCGCGGGTCGAAGAAGGTGTCCAGGCGGATCTCGTTGCTGATGAAGGTGGTGTGCACGTAGAGGCGCGAGTCCATCTTCTGCAGCAGGTACTTCAGCTCCAGGTCCTGGAAGTCGAGGTCGGTCTCGAAGCTGATGAACTGCTCGCTCCGCTCCGAGTCCACGTTCTGCGGTTCGCAGCGGCCTCGGTACAGCTTGTAACCCTTGTTGCAGGAGCCGCAGAGCGAGATGTTGGCCAGGCTGCACATGGCGCAGCTGTTGTTCCCGCCGATGATGCAGGGGATGGGGCGCTGGCACAGGCTGGTGCTGCCATGGCACACGCAGCTCCTCTGGCTCTCCAGGAACGTCCCCCAGAAGCCATTCTCGTTGCAGTAGAGAAGCGACTGGACCCTGGCAAGCCACTGCTGAATTGTCCTGGGGGCGGGGGAGAGAGGGCAAATGGAGAGCGTGAACCGGCATGCGGGGGCTGAGCCAGGGTGGCCCAAACACTCATGCACAACGGAGCTGCGCCAAGAAGGAAGAACGGGGAGCCAGAGCGAGGTCCCCGAGGAGACAGGACGAGGATCACCACGTAGCTGCTTGACATGCCCCAAGTCGGCTCCCTGACCTGGGAGATGGCCCTTCTACTATTCCGTATTTTCACCTATAAGGTGCAAGGGTTGGGGTCACTGCTATTTGGGGTCCTTCTAATTCTCTAATTCTAGGAGGCATGGCCCCCCAAAACTTTGAGTCAGGAAATAAAAGTGTCTAAACCTAAACACCCTTGTTGGCTGAGAAAAGACTGTCTAAAGACAAACAAACAAACAGATACAATCCCCCCAAAAGCTATAGAAAAAAACCGCGCAGCAAAAATACCTAAAACACCCTTGTTGGCTGAGAAAAGATTATTTAAAAACAAATACAATCCCCCCAAAAGCTATGGAAAAAAACCCAACAGCAAAAACACAGGGGTTATTTTTTTTAACGCGCATCAGATGTTTTAACGCCCGCCCCCCGACTTCAGCAAGTCTCCCACGAGATGATGTAACATCCACCAACTTCCACAAAAACAAATTATATTTTATATTACTCAAGAGACCATGTGGTACTTCCATATTGAAGATTTTTACATGATTCTCATAGTGGCTTTCCAACACAGGTAAGAAACATGCTAGTTCTCTCATTTTGTCCCCTGAGCCCCGCTCTGTCCAGAGGAATTTTAATTGCAATCTGAATCCCAAGGCCCCCGGCCCCACTCCCTCTCCACAGTTTTATATACACTCTCCAAGCCTGTCTCTGGATCCCAGTCACTGAATATCACAATGAAGATAGATACTTCATCAGATAAGAAGCAACAGAAGAATAGGGAAAAATATGTATGGCAGTCAGCTTAGAGAGCGCTAATCTTTCCTCATTTCTGTGCCAGTCACCTCTTGGCTGTCTTCCACCCTACGAATAACCCCTTTCATGTGTCTAGCACTTTTTGCCCTGCAAGGTACATTCACTCCCATTTTCTCACTTGGATCTCACAACAACACCCTGAAAATAGCTTGGGACTTGAGGTCAGACAGAGATTGCTTAAAACCCTGGCTCCTCCTCATCTGAGCTGAGTAATATGGGACAGTTTCCTTCACCTTCCTAATCACACGCCTACCACATAAGGCGGTTGTGAAAATTCCATGCATTTTTATGGGAAGGCTTAGCCCCAGACTTGGTAGTTATTACGGGCTTGATAAAAGCTCTTGTTATTCCTGTAAAGGGACTCTTGGCTCCATTTTTATGGACATGGCAATAGAAGCTCAGAGGTGAAGGGATGGACTCAGTCATACAATCAATGAGTCAAGGAGTCTCCTGGCTCAGCGCTAAGGCTCTTTTCATTATATGTCAAACCAGAGTCAAGAGAATCTTTCTTATGACTGTAATGTGTAATTGTAATATGTAATGTAGGTGGTGATGATGATGAAGGTAGCAGTATTTCGTGACCCTTATTTTAGGAAGCTGGGAGCAGAAGCCCTTTTGCATTACACTGCCTATGGCAGGAAGGCTTAGCAATCCATCTAGTCTATCATTTCCACTGTCAAGCCACAATCACCAAGCCCAAAGGCATGAGGTAGCAGGAGAGCCCAGCATTGAAAACCATGTGCATTGATCCAAGTTGAACTGACATCAAAGCTCATTTCTGCAACCAGGAACAAGTCATGCTGTAGCTTCAAGCCTTGGTCTCTATATTTAAAAATGAGAATAACAAAGCCCATCATATGCAGCTGGTGGGAGGAATGAGTGAGATAATAGGCATAGACCAATTATTAAAAAGGTAATAGTAACAATAAGCACTTTTATCCCAGAGTGTGAGCTATCCCTTTGAAGGCATGGAGACACTCTCGGGGATTTCACTATCTCTAGGGTTTGCTGCAAAGCGTTCTGTTATATGGGACATTTGAAAATGGACACTGTTGAAACAGCTTCCCAGAATGCCTTGCCCTGAATGAGTTGCTTATCAGCTAAGAGAAAATGGAGGAATAATTAGTGAGCTCCTTGAAACCACTCTGCCTTTGAAATCCACAGACCCATCCAACTCGCGGGCAATAAAACCTCCATCGACACCATGCAAGACCCAGCACTGAAACCCTGGTTTCCTTGTTAGCTTCTCCTCTGAACTCTAAGGCTTGAGAGGGGCTATCCCTGAGCATCCAGCCCAGAGCCTGGTGCTCAATAAATGTTTGCTGAAAGAATGCATGTTTGTTGAAAGAATACATGTTTGCTGAGCGAAGGCAGGGACCACATGAATATTTTCCTTCTTATTTTTCATTTAAGAAAAACCAAACAACTTCGCCTCTCCTCTCCGGACTGCAATTCCCGATACCGTCCACCCACACAGCTCCAGGCCTCCCCGAGTCTCTGCTTCGTGAGACCAATCCTATTACAGCCTGGAGAACAGCAGCAGGCCCAGCCTTCAGGAAACGGAGCTGGAATAATAATGAGGTCTGCGGCTCCCACCTCCCAAACCAGAACATCG
Organism: Solenodon paradoxus; assembly: GCA_004363575.1. Classification (NCBI taxonomy): domain Eukaryota; kingdom Metazoa; phylum Chordata; class Mammalia; order Eulipotyphla; family Solenodontidae; genus Solenodon; species Solenodon paradoxus. Next base: position 120,625 of record RJWH01003709.1, on the reverse strand, counting down.
ACTGAATCTGGGCTCTGAGTCATCTGATGTTTGTGTGAGCTGCAGGGTCCGCCACACGTCTCTGATTGCGTGGTTCCATCAGAGGAGAGTGTCATTTCAAAAATGCCTCTTTCAAATGGCGCACACTTAGCCCTGTCACTCCCTCTCCAAGTGACAGGACAGTACCCCATTCAGAGCTCCTCTGTTCCCATCTGCAAGGCATTCTATAACCCCAAAGAGCGCCCCCTTTCTCGTGTCTCATCACTGGGCCCCTTTGTCAGGACCACAGCCCCCACTCCTTGAATCAATCCTTCATTGTGGCTGCGCTCTCAGAATCCTCAGAGCGGGGAAGAAAAAGAGGAAGGTTCCTGGTGAGGTCACAAGCAGCACAGGGGCGAGTGGCACATTAGGATTCCAGCCCCGTCGGGCAGGAGGGATTGGGGACAGAGGCCCTCTCAGGCGCATCAGTGAGCAGCGTGGCACCTGCATCTCCTGACCTCAGAATAATCATGAGGTTGTGGGCTGTATCAAAGAAGGCATTAATGATCCAGCAGAAGGGCTTAGAAGCAGGCGGTGCCCTGGGACCCGGGAGCAGGGAGGCCTGGGGGAAGAGGAAAGAGAAGGAAGACAAAGTTGGGGCGTGGGGAAGGGTGACAGAGGAGAAAAGGGCTTGGTGTGGGGGATGGGGGAAAGGGCCCAGCAGATGGGGCCATGCAGGAGGAGGCAAGTGGGGAGGGGTCTGATGGAATGAAATGCCAGTGGGTGGGACAGAAAGGGAGAACTCATTGATCCCAACTCACAGATTCAGGGACTGTGGACGCTGGATGGGACCTTGAGGGCAAATCATCCTTTTCTCAAGAGAGGGTAGAGGTTAGGAGAGCGGAAGGAATAATCGAGTGAGTTGTGAGTCCTAAGGGTTGGTGAATTTTCCTTTACCTTTTTAAAACTTCATTTGGAGGAAAAGAGTAAAACCAGAAAAAGCAGATTATTCCAGTGTTTTAGGTGTGTGTTTCTTAACACTATCAACTTCCAAGAATGAAGAATCTGCCTCAATCAATCTCCTACATCTTCTTCATCTCCAGCCGGTGCGGAGTAAGAATCCCTGATACTTGGAAACACTGCAGTGCTCCATGGCAGATAATGCTGGAACCATCCATGGCAATCAGGAGCTTCAGGCTATTGAGGACTCACTGCCTACCCAGGAGGCTCCCCGAAGCTTTACAGATGAAGATAATGAGGTCCTGAGACTGAGAGAACTCTTCTGAGATCGCAAAGTCCCTCCGCATCTGCATACCAGGACTAAATCTCTGTCTCCAGCATCATTGTGGACCCTTCTCTTCTGTAGTGTACTGGACAAGTCTAATGACAGGGCAGGCAAGAAGGAAGCAGACCACAAGAAGAGAAATAAATTGAAATAATGGAAAAATACTGAAAGTTTGAGCTTGTGAAGGGCCCATTATCACATTCCCTGCTTCCTCTGGACCTGCCAGGATCCCTCTCCTCCATTCACAGATAATTGGAGCTCACAGACAAGTGCACGGGGAGAGGCTGGGGACCGGGGTTAGGAGGGAGTGTGAGCTATAAATACCATTTCCCAGGCTGTCTAGTGACAGCCTACTTCAACCCTGGCAACAGAGGAGCAGCTTAACAGGCCGACTCCAGAGGGGAGGGTCTCACAAAGGGCTGACACAGCCCCTCTGCAAGGAAGTCAGTGGGAGGCACTGAGGATCAAGTTTTAAAATGCTTTTCTTGGTCCCCAGGGAGCCAAAGCATCCTCCGTTTGCAGCCCAAGCTGAACTCAGATACATCCAAATCAGCATCCTCCCGTGGGATGGGATTTCAGTTCCTTCTGATGGAGGGCAGAGGGAGCGGGAGAGGAGGAGCGAGGGGAGGACAGGGGGCTGCCTTGTATTTCTAAGGCTGGAAAGCCCTGGAGTCTGATGACTAGGCACCCATGGAGGCTCCAGGTGAAGCAGCTTGGACCACAGAAGCAGAAAACCTCCAGGAATAAGCTTGGGAATGTTTGGCCCATCTTCCTCAGGTTTAGACTTGACTGCTTGAGACTTAGTTGCTTAAGTGGAGGATTCACCTGCCTTGAGTGCTTTCTACACCCTGGCACCTGTCTTTTATCTTCACATCAACCTCAAGAGATCGGACCCTCTTGTGATTTCCACTCCACAGACGGGGGCGTTGAAGCCAGAGTGGGCAGTGACTTGCCACAGTCACACAGCACGGATGAAGCAGAGCTGAGCTCCAGATGTCTGCATCCAGACCCCATCTCCCTCCGTTCCCCATTGTGCTTTCCTGACTCTCTCACACCCCTCTGGGGGAGAAGCTGGGCTGGGGCGTGAAGGCAATCCTGCTGCTCCCCTGCCGGCTCTGTCTTTGCCTCAGCCAGGATTTCTGGCCACCTGACAGTTCTCTCAGGGACACAGCTGGAGTAGCTCATCATTTGGAGGACAGAGGCTGTGCCACCCAGGGCTTCCCATCAGGGCTTTCAAAGGCACACAGCCCCCTCTCAGGCCCCTCCGTGGGTGAGGCGCCAACCTGGGGTTCCTAATTCAAGCACACTCCCTGCTGATTTTAATTGGAGGCTTTGCCTAAGACAGGGATGCAGTGCTGGGGCCAGTGGCATTTTAAGGGAGATCAGACAAATCGAGTGCCAAGGAGAGAGAGGGGAAAACAGATCTCAGCTGAAATAGAAAACTAGCATCCATAATTCCCATTTGCCTACCAGGAATGGTTTATAAAAGTAAAGAGGAAACAGAAAAAAAAAAAAAAGGGAGGTCTGAATTATTCTTTGATTTATGCCCTGTTCTTCTTGGCACTTCTCTGACATAGTAATGGGTGTCTGAGTAATTCCATGGGTCTTCACAAAGTGTGCACTCCACAGATCACAGAAGAGACTGGGGAGACAAACAGTGGTTTTAGGTTTCTGATGAGGCACCATTGTGTTTTCAGGCTGTGGTACTGTGTGCACGTGCGTGTGTGTGTGCGTGTGCACATGTGTGAAAGGGATACCGCTGTAATGAATGAACGCCCCAGTGGTGTCAGAAAGCTTGGGTCACGAGTGAATGAAGACTTTGGTCCATGGATGTGTTGGTACGAATGAGAACCGGCCACAACACCTACTCTGTGCTCATGTCCCCTAGATAAGTATTTAGCTTTTAACCATTCCTGCCTTTCTGTCAGTACCTTAATAACCTTGTTTTCCCTTCTCTCCGGGTGTCACAAATTGGCAGAGCCTCAGTGAACAGCTCACAGCAATAAGGAAGGAAAGAGCAAAAGTAGAATTGTGTGGTCCCTTGCCACCCCCCACCCCAAAGTTTGGGATTGGGGATGGAAATGACAGGGTTTATTTGCAGAGGGAGAGAAGGAGGAATGAGGCCAGCAGCACAGCAAAAAGCAAATGGAGTCTTTACAGTGAGGTTGTCAGGAGCTTAATTGGGGAGGATTAGGAAACAGTTTTTACAATTACACAGTTCTGTGTGTGCACGGAGGTGACAGGCGAGTCAGCTGCATATTCAAACTCAGCATTTTGCTTTGGGGCAGGGATGTGCTGGAGAGGAGTGAAGAAGAATCCCCAAGAAGTCTCTTCAGAGCTGACTGAAAGGCTAGGAGCAGCAGGGGGCTCCCAGGTGGAAGGCTGCAGGAGGGACTTATTCTTTCTGAGGAAAAGTCAGGCAGGAGAATGAGAGAGACCCAGACCAAAAGTATAGGAAGTAAGAAGAGACTAACGTGGTCTAAGGGGCTGAATCTGGAAGTACATTCATGGTTGTACATGGACCTGTGAGCAGTGAGGTGGGGCGATCACAGGCAGGGGAGTCAGTTAAGTAAAAGCTGGACCTGCTGTTCCACTATTTAGCCTTGGATGTTTGACCTTACTATTTGACCTCAGATATATCATTTCACCTTTATGCTCCTCAGTTTCCTTATCTGTCAAATGGGAAAGGGAACACCCCCCTGACACTGTGTCCTCAGAACTAGAATCAATATGCCAAGCTCCTGGCAGTAAAAAGAAGTTATCACTGTCCACTAACCATTATTGTTCTCAAGGCCAAAGAATAACTGTACTTTATAAATGTTCCAGGTAAAAATAACTCCTCTCAGTTACTTGAATAGCCCAGTTGATTATAGTTTAATAGTCTAGTCTCATTGGCTTACTCATCCTGCACAGTTCTAATGAATGTTGTCATCACGATGCTTGAAGAAAGAACTAGATATAGGCTTTGGAGTCAGAAAAGACTGGGTACTGCATCAGAGCTCGGCTACACATTACTTAACCTTGAGCTAATTGCTTATCCTTTCTAAGCTTCCGTTTTCCAACTACGGGATGGAATAATAATACATTCCTTGAAGAGTGGTTTTGAGGATCCGATAAGATATGTATTTAAAGCTTCTGACATAGAGACGGTGCACACAGGCTCTCATGCAAACAAACTATTTGTTCCTCTTGAGCTCACATGACAAAAGGTCCTTTTGAAATAAGTAAGTATGGAGTCAAAAATCCAAGGAAAGAATTCAATAAATGTTGCTGTGTCAGGTGAATGTAGATATTAAAACAACTATCACAAAAACTCTTCCTGGCACTTCGTGTCTCTTGTGCCCCCAAATCATCACCTCGTGGATTGCAGATCTAAATGGGAAGAGCCGAATGACAATAACAGTGCCAACCAAACAGCTCTTAGAAGGAAACACAGGGGAACATCATTCTGATATTGGAGCAGGCAAAGACTTTTTAAAAGAAAAAAAATAAAGATTTATCAGGCTATATTAAGATGAAAACATATCCATCAAAAGATATCATGCAGAGAGTGAAAAGACAACCTTTAGTGAGAGCATATATTTGCAATACTTGAAGACAATTAAAGGTTTTATTTGTAATACATAAATAAGACTCCTACTTGACTCAGTGCTGAGGCTAGTCAAAGACATTTTATGTTGACTGACATTTTCTGTTTGCCACTTTAAACTGGAGCAGTGGAATTATCATAATAATTTTTTAAAGAAGGTTCTCACCCAACTGTTTAATAAGGGTGATTTGTCCCAGGGGGGGAAAAAAAAAAAAAAAGCAAAAATTCTACGAATCAGGAAGAGAAAACTCAAACCTCCAAAAGGGAAAATAGGCAAATGATATGAACAAGCAGAATGTTTAAAAGGTCAGTAAACACAGGAAACCACACTTGATTAGTCATTGGAACAATGAATATTTAGTTTGCAACAAGATATTACCACAGCATGATGGATAAATAAAATGAAAACAGAAAAACAGAAAACATAGTGCACTCCGGGTGGCTTAGTGGTTAAGTCTACGCACATCCCAAGGCCCAGGACTGGGACCAACAACCATGACGAACAGCTAAATTAAATAAATAAAAATCCTTCTTCCCTCTCTCTTTTCCTACCTGCCTGCTTGCCTTCATTCCTGCCTGCACTTTTCCTGTGAAAGAAAAAGAAAAGTTCGGAACCCTAAGTGTGATGGGAGAGAAAAACCTTTCAGCAAATTCGGAAAACTGGAAATATCTACCAAAGCGTCTGTGAAGCTGGAAACAGGAGTACAGCCTGCCCTCCTATTTGCATTTGCCCAACAAATATGCATGCAGGAGTTCGCCCGAAGACATGCCTAAGAGCCCAAACTGGACACTGAATAGCCTTCAGCAGTAGAGCTGACTTCTACAGACGCCATGGAATAGTCCTGAAAATGAGCGAGCCCACACGACCTAACAGCATGGAGGAATCGCTGAAGAAGGAACGGGTGAAAGAAGTCACGTAGAAAGGAATCTGCACTGCTTTATATCAAGAGGCAAAACCGAGCGACACCATGGTTGGACCTGGAGGGAATGGTTCAGTGGGAGTAGAAGGAGGAAGATGGACATCATAAGACAGCACTGGTACGGGGTGTAGAGACACCAAGTCAACACACAGATGAACTAAATTCAACAAAGTCAGAGTGAAAAAAAATACCAAAAAACTAAATCAAACAATAGACTTTTAGCCCCCAAAGTCAAATCGGTGGGTTCAGGGTGAGGAGGGTGGGGGGTGTTTGGGTAAATGGGTCAAGGGGATGAATTGTAAAGGAAAACTGAAATAGTGTGAACTTCGTGTATTAGACAAAGATGTTGATTAAAAGGTGGGTACCGCACACCTATGTCATGTTATAAAACATTCCATCAATAAAATTAACTTAAAAAAAAAAAAAAAAAAGCAGAGCTACAGTCAGGAGATCAGAAGGTATGTGGCTATGAGAAAAGTCACTCCCGGGGGAAGAGTCTGTCAGAGCTCGAAGAGGACTCGGGTGAGGTGTCCAACCAGCTGGCAATGCACTTTTTACAGAAAATGTGGGTGCTGGTTAGACACGGAAACTTTGCTCAGTGAAAATCCATCTCGCTGGATAGGTCAGGTAGCGTCACTTCCTGTCTGTCTGTCATCACTTCCTGTCTGTCTGTCACGCTGCTGTCAAACAAGGTCCTTTCCAGAAACCAGAAGGCTCCTCTTCAGACAGCACTACTCTATCTTTTTATATCTCTTCAACTTTCTCAGGTTTCGTGACTTTACCGCTCTAATTCTGAGCTTCCCGACTCCTCTTTGTTTCAGGAAGGATTGAGACAGTATCAGGCGTTTCCTTTTAAGAATATGACAAACTAGGCCGGGTGAGGAGACGTGACTTTCTGAAGGTCGCCGGTGAGCTGTCACATCCCCAGGATTAGAAGTCACCCATGTGTGCGTTTCCTGGAGGAGGGACAGGGAGGCTTGGGAAGTGGCTCTGAAGGAGGATGAGAAAGAGCCATCCGCAGACAACGCAAGGACCTCGTTCTATTTCTGACTCAAACCTCTGAGCCTCTAGATCCTATTCTGAACAGGAAGCCACTTCCGAGGCCCAGGGAAGGGGGTAAAAAAATCCACCAAAAAACAAAAACAACCAGAAGGGTCTGGAGATGCTTATTTTCTTGGTTTACGTCAGGAGACTGAGTCAACTGTCCTACTTGGTGCAAATGCCGAAAGCCAAACAGGGCTGAGTGGAGACAGGCCTCCAAGGGTGGGTTCCAACAAACGCTGCACGGCACTCAAGGCAAAGCCCGCCAGCTTGTTAAACCTGGGTCACCCCACACTGCAGCCTCACTGCCTTCTGTATACCCCATAAATAGAAAAGAAATGCCAAAGATGGTTTTGGTAAGCGCTTCATTACCCACAGTTGCAGGGGCACCCACGGGCTTCTGCAATGGACAGTCAGCTGCCCCAAGCTAGGCTGAGGTTAACTGTGGGCTCTCAGCTCTCATGCAGTAGGAATTCAAAACACACTCAGAGTAACAGGTCTGGGTCACTAACGTGACACCCCACTACACAAACAGAGACACACAAAAAACAACAGGGAACTGATGAAGTGGCAGTTGACTCCAGGGCATTCTTTGTGGGTGGAGAGTGGCAGATTTCTAGAGTCTTGCAGCTCAATGCTATTTAGATAAGGTCTAGTCTATAAGTAACCCACAGAGGTTATGTGACTGGCTTGAAGTCACAGAAATAGATCTGGAAGCGCAGACCCAGAACTTTCCCCTTGAGGAAGGATCCCAAACACTGCCATTAATGTCTAGTGGACATCTCCCCTAGATCCCGTCAAAAGGACCAACCTCATTTTATCGGGTCACTGTGCATGGGGGAAAGGAAATGTCCACACTTTTTGAGGATTATTGGACATTGACACTGAGCTGATACTAATTCCAGGAGACACAGGCTGCCTCTGGGTCCCAGGCATTTCTGGAGGTCAGGTGACTGTGGAGATGGCTCAGCTCTGTCTCCCAGTGGCCCCGTGTTCCTTCCTGTGTTGTTTCCCTAGTTCCAGCGTGAATATTGGCATTAGCCCATGATTGGGATACCAGCCACTGGCAGACTCTCCTTTCTATTTTAGGGACCCACATGATACCCAACCAAATAGTAGATTATGGAACAGTCTTCCCTTTTAACCAGCTCCCAAGAAAACAAACACCAAACATAAACAAACATGCATCTAGGAAGAGGCATGCAGCAAGGGGGGGAAACCTTTAGAGGAATTCATGAAATGGCAATCTTCATGGACTGAGGTTCTAAAGGCAATTTTGTTACAAAACGTTTCTTCCAAGGTCATGGAAGTGTGCATGCCTCTCTGTACTAAAATGAATGACACTGGAAAAATTAACAAACGAAAAATCCATTTTGGATGGCAGGTGACCACAGATCTTTTGATACTCCTCTCAATGATGGGAGGCCTACTTTCTCTCCCCTTGAAATGGGCAGATTCTACCACCGCTTTGACCAATGCAGGAAGGCAGAAGTAACTCATACAGTCTATGGAATCAGTTTCGCGACTATCAGCTTCTACCTCTTGTCTTGTGGAGAACTCTCTCTTGGAGCTCTGAGACCCGCTACATGCAATCAGACTGCCCTGCTCTGGAGGTACCACATGGAGAGAGGGAAAGGGACAGCCAGAGCCCAGCCGCCCTACCCTCTCTGCTAAGGCACCAGCCATGTGAGTGACACTTTCTTGGAACCTCTCATCCAGCTACCAGCTGAAAACCAATGACTCCAGTCAACACCAGGTAGAACTGGAAAGAAGTGCCCTGCCAATCCTGGTGCAAATTCTTGACTCATTGATCATGAGCTTTAGTCCCTATATCTTGGTTATATTGTTAGACAATAATAGATATGTAAGCCATTAGATACTATGAGCCCTCTAAAGAACTCAGGATATCTCTTCCCCATTGCATTATTACCAAGATATGTGATTGTATGAGTCAGAATTCTAAAACAATAACCTCCCTCCCCCGCAAAAAATTACAAGTTCTATCTAATACCTAGGATCTTTGAATATGATAAGATAGTACTCCCATAACTGCATTCTCTGACTTGGCACCATTGATGTGCGAGAGCAAGATTATATCCATGGACCAAATCTAATCAGGTGCCCTTTGAAAAACAGACTTTTCTCTGGCTACTGGCAGAAAGATACCTCTGAGAGGTCAAGCATGAGAAAGACTCTCTGATGTTGATGTTGGAGGGGTCTCTATGATCAAGGACTAGAGGATGGTCTCTAAAAGCTCAGCGTGAACCTGACCAATGACCAGCAAGGAAGCGATGGTCTTCTTTCTATAACCACAAAGAACTGAATTCTGCTAATCGCTTGAATGAGTTGGTTCAGTAAGGCTCACTCCTTGTGCCTCCACATTTTGTTGTCAGCCTGAAGAGGCAAGCAGATGATCTAGCTAAATTCAAATCAACTCCTGACCCACCGGACACTGGGAGGTAATAAGCGTGGATTGTTTGAAGGCTGTACATCTGCGGCGATTTATTACACAGCCATGCAAAACCAGTGGTTACTCTGGCCAAGACACTTTTCTATTGTTTCATTTACTCTTTAATCAAACGACAAGACAAAGATTCTTTGATCTTTTAGGTTCCCTGACAGCTCTGACATTTTATACTTTTACAGTTTTAGGCCACTAACCTGCCTGAGTCTCAGATTCTTCCAGTAAAATTTAGGTGTGGGCTGGTGGTGTGTTGGTTTTATTTTATCTGCTAGATTCCAAGCTCTCTGTGAACAGAGATACCCCGTGTCTACCACACGCTCTACCCCTTGCATAATGCCTGGTACTTAGTAGGTACACAATGAATATTCACTGAAAAAAAAAAAAAGAGAGAACACAGATGAATGAAGATTCAGTATAAAGATTAATGTCACACTTTTTAGAAAAATAAGGATGTGAGCAGAAGACAGTTGAGGGCATGTATCCTTACATCGTATGCAAAGATGGCAGCAGCAGGAGAATTATTTTGCAATACTGGGTACAGGGTGTCTGTGAGCCTTGGTTTTCTCACCTATAAATGGGGAGGATAATCCTTGTTCTAGGCCCCCCACCAAGGGTCATCATAAGGATCAGAGAAGATCACTGAAAAGAAAGCCTCTTACAAAATTGGAGCCTATATGCAGGGTATTTGTCTTAGTAATGGTTTACTTTTAAGGTTGGAAATACCCTTAAGCCAAAATGGGGTAAATTCATTTCCTAATTATACCAGCAAGAAGAGCCTTCCCGCCTTGCCTTTGGCTGCCTCTGGTTAGGTGTCCTGCCCCGTCTCCACAGGAGGGGCCTGCTGGGAAGAAAAGCCATTAGCATCCCCTTAAGCAGAGGTGGAGAAACGCAAAGACTAGCTAAAGGCTGAGGATAAGTGAAGGAGGAAGACCTCTGTGGACAAGGAAGGAAATCATAACCTGTGGCAACACGCAAAATAATCTGAGTGATGCTCTTACAACATTCCCAAGCTGTGCACGGAAGACCTTTACTTCTCAGACAGTTCCAGGAAGGGTTCTAGAATCAGCTAGGTCGGAAAAAATATATGACTTTGATCCCTTCCTCTGTTTACTGTCATTTCTTTCTTTTTTTTTTTTTTTTTTTTTAAAGGAAAGGTGCAGGCAGGTAGGCAGGAAGAGAGAGGAAGAAAACACATTTTATTTCATTTTTATCTAGTTGTTCACACTGGTTGTTTCCCACTGGACGTGAGACTTGAACCCTGGGGTATGTGGCCTTCATCCTTCAGATGTGACTGACTCCACAGGGTGCATCTTTTTTTCTTCTTCTTCTTCTCCTTCAATTTTTAAGGTAATATTGGTTTACAACATGGTAGAGCGTAGTGTGGTTTTTCTTGAATTCAATATTTCCTAAACGTCTTCAATCTGTTTTTCTCGTACATGTCACCCCTGTAGGATTCATGAGGGAAATTCATTTGTGTTTGGTTTCTCCCAAGAGCGAATATACTGAGGTGAGACCCTATTTATGGCAGTGAGGGGAGTCTTCTAAGCATCGGGAGATGCGGCACTGGCATCACTGGGGACCTAGGGCCATCCCGGAATGACGGATCAGAAGCCCTGGGGATGTGGTCCCGTTAATGTGTTCAAAACGCCTTCCAGGTGACTGTGACGCTCTCCCCAGTCTGGGAACCACTGCTGTAAACCATCGATCAGCGGTAAAGTCCATGTCAGCACAGGGAGGAAACACTGAACCCTTTACACCCGGGACAGTTTGCATTGATTTTCTAGCTCATCTCTCAAATGGCTACCAGAAAGCACTTGCTAAAACATAGCATTCCTTCCATCTTTACCCGCCATGGCTACTCATCACCTGCACGCTAATATACGAACTCCTCCCCAGCGAGCTAGTCAATCCCTCCAGAATTTCATCTCAACATCCCAGTCTCACCTCGTTCAAGAACAATGAGGTCCATGACACTAAGAGCCCATATGTACTGACCACCGACTTGATTTTAAGAACACTGCAGGCTTATCCTGGGCAACTCTCACGATAACTCTGTAGAGGAAGTTCTGTTATTTTCCCCACTTTATGGAAGACTTGGGGTCAAAGACACTGAGCAAACAAGTCCCAGACAGGCTTTCCCACCAGATGGGCTGCTTCCAAAGTTTGTTACACCATCTTGACTCATGTGGTCTCTGATTTCTGGAGGAAATTAATTTCACCTTCGATCTTCACAAAGGCAGGCTGTTTTCTTAAACAGAAAACCATTCGCTCGGCCCCAAATTCAGCAAACCGGTGAGCAAGAGAAACAGAACACTTGGCCTCATGGAAATTGTGGTCGAGCAGGGGAGAACTGGGATTAAACACACAATTACAAATGTACCCAGTGTTAGGAAAAAAATCTCACACAGAATGCAGTAAAGACGTACAGTCTGGTCCTGTGTGCCAGGAGCAGCATTCCTAAGAAATGGAAGTTCGCTCTGAAACGTAAAGGCTGATTGGAGTAAATCAGGCAAAGAGGAAAGGGGACTGTCCATTCTCCCCACCAGGCATGCATTTCTGTCTCTTCTTGGCTTTTCTGTCACTCAAATTTTAGTTAAATGGAAAGCATAACAGAGAAAAAATTTATAGTATTTTGCAAGAACTAAATGAACAAATATACGTAAGGTATTTCAAACGGTGCCTGGTACCTAATAAATGGTCAATATATGTGAATTATTATTATAATACTTTCTTACTCAAATTAAGGAATGTTAATTTCAGCAAGAAGCAGACATGGTTAAGGAATATACACGTCTATGTTTTAAGTTGAACTAAATGTGTCTACATATAGGCAGCAAATATACAATTCAAGTTTCCTGACCCAACTTACTTTTTCAATTAACTGAAAAATTCCTGCTTTCCACTTTTGTCTGATAAAGATCTTTATGTTATAACTGTTTCACTATGTACTTAAAAAAAAAAAATGCATATAAGTTCTTTTATTGATTTTCCTGTTCGGAATAATTTTTTTCTTCATCATACCAATTAGAAAAACGTCGCTCAGATACATGAATACCATGGCAAGCTTTCATTATTAGTAAATAGTAGTCACACACCTTAGCCTGCCAGACTCGAGTCTGATGTCTTAAGTGTGTTCCATTGCCTTTCTAATATATCATTATATTTTGCTAGCTACATACATTATCTTGCCCATCGGAAACCTACTTCTTTGAGCAGAAACACTGTCTTCATCAAACATCTAGGGTCTACCACAGCGGCGCTCCCGATTATATCAACACTGCATCTGTACATTTCTTTACAGATTATGAAGTTTCCACAGAGATCATATAAAGTGACGAGGCTATCAACTCCAGCGGGCAGTGATTCTTGTGATGCTGATCATACAGATGAGGAAACAGAGGGCTCAGGGAGGTTTAGAGATTCCTGGAGGTCACACATCTAACAAATGACAGCACAGGGACTATCAGTCTAATAAACTGAAACTGACTTCAGTTCAGTGAAACAGAAGAAGTCGTATCCCTTGGCCCCTCTGCAGGAGCCTGTGGAGGTTAGATCCAGAAGTCAGTCAGTCCAGGGTTCAGAGAGAAGCATCGAAACCAGTGTAGATATTGAGAGTCATCCTATTAGAAATAATAATGAACTTGGTAGCCAAAATCTTTCCATAGACACCATTTAAACACTGTACAGAGCCGGAAATATATTAGCAGCTGACATGGGTTCAGAAGCTCTGGGTCCAGGATTGGATGCCCCCAAGAGATTTTCAGCTCAGCCATGCAAAATTACGTTTTGCTTGGCTCAGGCATGACTGCGGGGTCCGTGTGGATGTGAAGACGAAAAGTAAAGCAAAGACCAAGAGTCACTGGAAAAGGGCAAGAATTTTACTGCCTACCCTCATATTAAGTTCCATGGATCTGCTTTCCCTCAATATAATTTAAGTTCTAAAAAAAAAATCAGGTGATAGAATGTAAGGAAGACACATCAAATCACACTGACATTAAGTACCTACTCACTGAGAGGACTTCTACTCTATCTCATTGAATCTAATGGAGTCTGAGAAGGGTCTATATTTGGTTATCATCTTTTCTATTTCTTTTTCTCCCAAGAGGGCACATTTCCCAGAGTAACAGACTTAGCAAGAAATACTTTCAGGATTTGGATCCAGGTCAGTTGATGACAATCATCCTTTGTCATTTCTATTTTGTCATAGAGCCTGGATGGTCACAGTCTTAGGGCATGAATTTTTGTCAGTCTGTTGACAACTCCTCTGAGTGACCTTGGACAATCCACTTAAATCCCGAGGGCCTTTGTGTCTTCAAATTTGAATGAGGAAGATGATCTAAACATCTTCAACACATGAGAAATCTCTTTGTATGGCGATGGCACACAATGTGAAAAGATTATGTCAACATGCCTTTGGGACCCCCATTCTGAAGAGAATATAATGTGTCTGTTCATTGAACAATTGTCTATTTGTGAGCAGCTAATGTGGGCCAATTACCAGGCTATGAAGCTGCGACGCACACTGGTAAAGAACACAGGTCCAGGCATGTGTGGAGCTGATGGCTCAGGGGAGCGATGGATTAATAAACACAGGAGCAAAGGCGTCAATGTCAGCCAAGATTTGGGCTTTGTTACTTCAAGAAGTCAGAATACTGGGCAAGTACATTGGCTGGGTGCCAACACAGTCTTCCACTGCAAGAATCGCAGGCTTTGGAGTTGAGATGCGAAGTGTGCATCGAAATTACCCCCAGGAAGGAAAAGCAAGGTGTGTGTCAGGGAGAGGGACCAGCATGTGCGAAGTCTGTAGTGGAAGGAGCCGTGCACGCTTAGTGAGCGGAAAGAAGTTAGTGAGGCGGGAGCTGATGGAGCTGGAAGAGGAACCAAACAGCAGATGAGGTCATCAGAGGGCAAATCAGGGCAGACCAGAGGTCATCTGACGATTTTGCTTTTTTCCCCCTAAAAGCAGTGATCAGTCACTGAAAGGTGTTCAAGGGATGTGACAAGGTCGCATTTGCTTCTTGAGTAATAATTCTGACTGCCTCGTTGGAAAGTCATTAGAGTAGATTCTGGGAGACTTAGTTAAAAGGCCATTGTAATTTCAGGTTAAAAAAAAGTCTTCGTTTGAACTACGGGCTACTCATTAAATGGATTAATTAGCAGCATCGGAAAGCAAAACTGCTCAAAGATCAGTTGCTGACCTTCTACCAGTATTCCGGAGTGGAACTGTTACTCTCTCTTTGTGAGTGACACTTCTCCTACAGTTGGGAAGAATCTCTGAGATCCCCTTGAATATTTTCAAATTGTTTAAGAAAATCACCTTTTTTCCCAAATAAGTTTGAATTTAGAGTTCAAGAAGGATAAAGAACTGCTCTGCTGAAAGGCAGATACAGCTGTCATCTTTCCGCCTGCACCCTGCCCTGCCAGGCGCTCTCCATGTTCTCCGGAATGTTCCCGACAGTCCCATCCTGGACTTATTCCGACGAAACAGGACTTGAACTCGGGTCCCTTGGTTTAAACCAGCGTCCTCCAAGTTAGATACAGATGCTTGGAGGACAAAGGTCCTGTTGCTTGTGTCTTTCAATGCCTTCAGGGTTCGGCACAGGGCTGGGAACCAGGTGGTCAGTGGACATTTATGGAATTGCACCAATGCCAGACGAATTCAGCACTGTCCAAGCTGATGGTGGGTTCCCCTTCTTCCCACGCTCTCTTCCTTCCTCTCCCCCTCATCCTTCATCCTTCGTTCCCTCCTTTGCAACGAGAGGGGATGTCTACCACAGTGCAGTCTGTTGTCTGGGCAGAGTATCTGGACACGTTGGCTCAGTTTGCCTCAGGGGCAAGTAGACAGCATCAAGGTTACAGGAAGATGTGACTCCTGCCTCTTTCATCTTCAGCAAGTCAGGTAGCATATCTGTCTATACCTTCATTGCCCATTCATACAGAGGAGGAGTCCGTGCTCCCGGCTGAGGTTCTGTTGATGAAATGAGCGGAAAGGGTACCGAGCAGAATCTGGTGTGTGGTCAGTGTTGACTATTAAATGTTGCATTGGACCAAACCTCAGACCTTTTCTCTCCCTGATGAATCTGTTCTCAAGTTTATCCCGCTTGATTAGCTCTTTGCACAGAACTCTCAGAGATTACAAAGTGCTCCCAGACACACTGCCTCAGATGAGCTCAGTAGAGACCAGCTGGAAGGAATTATTATGCCCATTTTACAGATGAGACAACGAAGACTCAGAAAGTCTCAGTGTCCAATAATAGTAGCGACCAAAGTCAAATTCCACCTCCCAGTCTTCCTCCCTTTTTAACTGTGCACCAAGCAAGGATCACTTGGTGATGATCCAGTCCACAGAAACCTTAATTTCCCCACCTTCCTTCCAGGGTCCTACTGCAGTGCTGGGGACTGACACTAGGGGGGCACTCCTACACAGGTTAACGGAAATCTCTCCTGGTATCTCTCAGACCCCCACCCCACCACACACACTAGTCCCCAGAGGAACCTAATGCATGAAGGTCGCCCAGTTAAGTCACCTGGGTGTTGAACCCCCTATCAACAAGTGTGGCCTGGAATTAGTCATCTCCTCCTCACAACAAGCACTTAGAATTGGGATGGGATGGTTCTTACCTATCCCGATATGTGAAGACGACAGTCAGATCTCAGGAAACACAAGCTGAGTTGCTCAAGCCCAAATCTAGTCACTTCTTTCTACCTATCGGTGATGCACCTGCCTGGGTTCTGCCTGCTCCAGAACTGACTCAGGATTCCACAATGGAGGTCATTCCCGAAATCTCAGCACGCCAGATGCGAGCCTGTAAAACTCCCAACTCCAGCTTCGAGGAGCGAACTTTGCATTCAAACCAGGGAGCCCCAAACTAAACACAGCCACCGTTCCTTGCTGCTGTGCATCGTTGAGAACCCACACCGCGCTCTTCTTTCCCGGCCCACCAGCGGAGTCCACGAGGAGACAATTCCAGTTCTGCATCTACCTGCCAGATGACCTTGGACAAGCTAATTACCACCTTGCCTCCCTAGTGCCCTCAAATAAAACATCCAATACCATCAACTTCATAAAGACAGCGTTAGATGAAAAGATATACAGCACCAGCAGCAAGCTCATTGATTTTACCATGGGCTATGCGATTGACATGCAAAATACCAGTCCCTCGTAAAAATAACAATACAAAGAGAAATAGCTAACATGCATTGAGTGTGTTTCAGGTGCCAGATGCTATTCTGATTATTTTCTGCAGGCTAACATATTTAGTCTTTAAAACAGCCTGAGGAGGTAGGCACTATTATTAGTCCCATTTTACAGATGAGGAAACAGACTTAAAGAGGATAGTAAGTTCCTCAGGGTTATGATGTAAGCAGATGACAAAACTGGGATTTGTACCCAGGCAGTCTGACTCCAGAATCTTCACACTAGGCTGCCTCCAGTTTCTGTTAGAAGTCTGTCCAAGGACATGCTTGTTCTTATCTGGGGAGTGGTTACTATGATTATAATTCATCATATTCAACCTACGTGAAAGCCAGTCATCTCTAGCTCCAATTATACCCAATTTGTGGTGGTGACACCTAGTCTACAAAAAAGACTGTTAACTCTGTTTAATCCACACCTCCCAGTATTCACACTCTGGAGTCGGGGCTGGACTTCTGGCTAATAGAATAGGCTAGAAGTGTCGCTCTCTGATTCCCTATCTCGTGAGGAGCCTTGCAGCTTCCTTCCGGTCTCGGGATGCTGTCGCGCTGCAAGAGGCCTGGGAGAGGGCACGCACAGGCACTCTGGGGCCGTGCAGCCTAGGTGCTGGCTGTCTGGCAGCATCAGACGCCAGCCTGGGAGCAAAGCATCCTGGCTATGCCCGGCCACCGCCAGCCCCAGCCTCCTTGAGAGACACCCCCAAGCTGGGCCTGGTCAACCTGCAGTTGTTATTTTGAACCCCTCAGTCTTGCAGGTGGACTGTCTGATATTAACTGATAACCAGAAGTCCCTCTCCCGGTTTCCAGCCCAGAGGAAGGTTCTAGAACACCTTGAAATGTGCTCCAATGATCTCTACGGTGGTGTCTCACTGAGTTTTGTAGCTAAACATCTCTTAGAAGTACCAATAAAATAATGAGCATTGATCAACCTTGATCTACATGGGGCGCACTATTAAATGCTCTGTGCCTCAGTTCCCTCGTCGTTAAATGAAACAGAAATAGTAAGGAGAGAACTAAGAGCTCCTACTTCCTAACGTTGCAGTGAGGAGGAAATGAGCTAATTCAGGTAAGACACTTAAGCTGTGCCTTTAGAAATCATGTACTAAGTAATATCTGTGTGTGTGTGTGTGTGTGTGTGTGTGTGTGTGTGTGTGTGTGTGTGTGAGGCACTTTACTAGGCTTTGTAAATGTTAAAATCTCAATCTTCATGGTAGACCTGAAGGCAAGGGTTATCATCTCATGTTGCAAACGAGCTGCAGGGATTATACAAACCTCCGGGCTGCTAAGTGGCAGAGCCAGCATCTGGACCTGTCCTTGTGTGGCTAAAACCCCTGCTGCTCTTCCTCTCTCCCCGCTGCTTCAACGATGCTCCGGTGACACAAGGGAAAATTCCCGCAGCACTCACGGGAGTGACGGCATCTACTTGGTAAACTCAGCTCCCATGGAGTCAGACATGCAGAGAAATCACAACCCAGCAAGCCCTGCCTTTGCACATTCCAGCCTCTCAGTTCAGGTGGCCCAAGGTCCCCCGTTAGCACCTCTGTGGGACGCAGCGCTGTGGCAGGGAGGGGCCTTGCCTGCTGGTGGGAGAAATGCTCCGTAAAGCCTGGATTCGGATGTCAGAGAGCAGCCCGTGGTCGGGGTCAGCTCTCCTGGGAGGCTTCAGAGGAATCCTGTGGTCCGTGCCCCAGCTCCTGCAGCCAGCTCTCAGCACACACTGGATGACCGTAATGGGGCACCCTGCGAAGAGGAACCCCAGAATCCTCTCCAGGAGAATGAGGAGGGATGTGATGATGAGGGCAAGTTTTCTCATGTCAGGAGGAGAGAAGACAACCCTGTGTGTTTTCTTTGAATGTCCCGGTGATACCAGGCATTTGAGCTGCCTCTGTGCGGGGAGAGCAGCAGGCCACAGATGGGGACATGTATGCTCAGAACAGTGCAGTGACTTGTCCAAGGTCACACAGCTTGCTCACAGCAGGGCGTGGTCTCGAGTCCGGAGGTCTGACTTCTTGATTTTGCCCTTCCTTCCTCCCTTTTACTTTAGCTAATTATTATTATTTTTTTTTTAAGAAGAAGGAAGATGTGGGAGGAAGAAGCATTGAAGGAAGTCAAGGAAGGAAGATCTTTATTTATTTGTTCATTGTGGATTTTCATCCCACCCCTGGATTTGAACCCAGGTTCTTGGGTTGTATGGGGTTTGCACACCGCGTCTTGGCTGCCAGAGTCACACGGCTGTGCCCGTCTTTACTCCCTTTTAATGCCTGCCCGCTACTCTCTCTGGAGTCTCTCTGATCCTTCGCTAGAGCTGACCATTTCTTCTCACCTTTATTGCTATTATTTTACATTTATTTTATTTTGTATTATGTTATTGAAGGAACACTGCATCGTTATATAGGCTTAACATATGCATCAGTATAAATCAATATCTGTATAAAATACATTAAGTTCACTTCTAATTCCTTCACCATATAATTGACCTTTATATGTGATTTGTCCAACCCCAACCCCTACCCTTCTGCCAGCCACTAATGTGATTCTATAGACGGAAAGTCAATTATGGTTTGATTTGGTTCATTTGTTTGTTTATTTTCTCTCTATGCCACATATGAGAGGGTGTTTTGTCTTTCTCCTGATTTATCTCCCCAAGCATAATTCCTTCTAGGTTTGTCTACGGTCACACCAATACCAACCTGAATGTGCCTGAACATGATTTGTCTTCTCACCTTTGATAAATGTATCTGCCCAGTGTCTTCAGGCCTTTAGACGCCCACCCACCTTCATTCTGAGGCGACTGTCAGCAAAATTGACAGATATGTCTGGTTAAGGTCTCACAGATTTGCTCCAGATTTGTATCTGGCATGGTTGGTCCTGGGGATACACGGTTTATTCACTTAAAGACCGAATCAAAAGCCACATTGATGGTGTCTAGGGGGAGTTTTTTCTCCCTCAAATTCATATGTTGAAATTTTCATCCTCAGGACTTTAGAACATGACTCTATTTGTTCTAAAGAGGCAATTAAGTTAAAACGAAGTCATTGAAGTGAACCCTAATCCAATATAATGGGTGTCCTTAGAAGGAGAGGGGATTCAGACAGGGAAGCCTAAGAGAAGACACAGGGAAAGGATGGCCACCCTCGACCTAAGGAATGAGGTCTCAGAGGAAACCGACCCTGTGATACACCTCCATCTTGGATTTCTACCCTCCAGAACTGTGAGAAAATACTTCGTTGTTATTTAAATCACTCGGGTTGTGGTCCTTTCCTGTGGCAGGTGAGCTCAGATGTACTGGTGAACTAATATACATGGAGACGCCCCGAGTCTGTGCAGAACCCTCTTCACGGCTCTGTAAGATCTTCCACACACCATTTCCGGTGTTCATTTCTGAGTCTCCCACCATGACAGCCGCCCGACGGAGCTACACGGACCAACTTCAGACATGCAGCTGACCAGGAAGTCAGGTGGTGACTAGACCCTTCTTAGTGCCTGGACCTGCAGCCTGGCCACATGAAGCCACCGTGAGAAGAAATTCTATTTGGTTCCCAAACTAGGTGCAAAGCAGTGGACTCGAAGTTGGAGGGAATGGGGAGAACGGTTGTGCAGAGAAGGAGGAGATGTCATAAATGGGAGAAGGAGAGAAAAACAGTGACCATGTGGGGAGCTTTAGATGAACTGGAAGTGGAAATGAGGAGCCTCTCTGCGGGCTGGTGCAGTCAGACAGACTTCACGAAGAGGGCAGGAAAGTGAGAGGGACACAGGAGACTGCACGAGGGCGGCTGGGGGTTAGGGGATTCTCCGTAGGAGCCTGTCGTGGTTGGTCAGTGTGGAGCGCCTGTGCAGCAGGTGCTGGAGACTTGCTACTTAGAGGCACAGTTATCAGGAAGCATCTAGGCTGTTCTCACATCAGGCTTTCCAAACCTCAGCACCATTGACCCGGGAGGCCAAATAATTCCTTGTTATGGAGACTGACTGCCCTGTGCAATAGCACCTGACTCTACCGTGACACTCAAAAATGCCTGCAGGCGCGGCGCGGTGGAGTAGAGGTTGGGCCCCGTCCACATACATCCTAGGGTCTCCGGTTCACATCCCAGGACCAGTGGGAACAGCCAAGATGAACAACTAAATCAAACAAATACACGCTTCTTCCCTCTCTCTCTTCCTGCTTGCCTGCCTGCCCATCTTCATTCCTGCCTCATCCTGTCCTTTGAAAGAATAAAAATGCCTTCAGACATTTATGAATGTTCACCAGAGACAAAGTGACTTCCAACAGAGACAACTGAATTACATGGTAGCTCTGGACCAGTGACTTGGCCATTCTGTGTTCTGGTCTGTTCACAGGGGGATCAATCACAGCTATCAGTACGTGGCTGACACAGACCCTGCCAAGTGAATGCGACAGCCTCCGTCTTTCCAAGAGCGGGTCTCTTTTCAAGTCACAGGATATGGAGACCCCTGGAAGGGCTAGGCTGGCGTCACTCTCAGGTGAGGACCCTGCACCACGTGACCTGGCGAGGGATGCCGCCTCACATTTCCCACGCAGCTGCCTCTTGCGGTTTGTATGACTTTGCCCTGGGCCTCGATCAAAGGCCCTCCAAAAATAAGTTGAATGATGCACCCCAGTTGCTCAGGTGAGTAAGGTGCAGGCCACGCAAAGCCCACTGACCTGGGTTTGGGACCCAGGACCACGAGTTAAAAAAAAAGAAAAAAAAAATGATTGAGTAACTCATGAACCCAATTTCTGCACCATTAAGACCGGGAGGTTAAACAAAATCTGCTTTACCAAGTCACTTTAAAATTGAACAGATAATGCTCTTTAAGCAAGCAGAACACTGTCACACAGCATTCAGAGGTGCCGACGGCTCCCCTCCTTGGCCAGTGGGTCAGTCGGCACGCGAGGCTGGAAGATCAGGGCATACCAGGCATCACCGAGAACTCCAGTGTGAGCCAGCAAGGAAGGGGAAGCCAGAGACAGGGACGTCCCAGACAACGGAGGGTCTGGATGCAGAGAGGCTGGCAGGCCACCTCCAAAGCACTGCGGGCCCTGCATTTCGGCCTGCCATCCTGAGAGAGCAGCACCAATGCACACTGGCAGATGAGGGGACAAAGAGGGGCTAGACATCCACAATGGAATACCACACAACTATCGAAAGGCAAAATCCTGCCATTTGCAGCAATGTGGATGGACCCGGAGGGAAGTGTGCTGAGCAAGATCAGCCAGAAGGAGAAAGACGAACACTGCATGATGGCGCTCATGGAGTGTCTAGAGATAGCAAGAGTGACATGAACGAAATCAACCAACAACAGACTTTTGGTCTCCAAAGGCAAATCAGGGGGTGCAGGAAGAGAAGGGGGAAGGAGTGTAGGTGGGCAAACGGAGTCAAAGGGATCAATTGTAGTGAAGGAAAAATGACATCGCGGTGAGCGGACTGTGTGATTAGGGGGGTGACTTACTCTGATGTGGGCCTCAACCCTATTCAATGTGACAATGCCATGTCCCCTCAAGGAAAACACACGAACGCGTATTCTCAGGTTGCAGCCTGCACGCGCGCTGGCTGCCGGGAGCACTGACCTCTCTCTAGGCAGCTGGTGGTTGGGGTTGTGGCGGCAGCGGACGCTGAGGCCGAAGAGCTTGCGGGCCGTGCGCTGGATCTTCTGCCTCTGGGCCTCGGTGGCGCTCTGCAGGAGCTTGTAGCGGTTTTGCAGGTCCCAGTCATTGCCCCAGTGCTGATGGATGCTTCCGATGGTCAGGAAGTGGTTGCTGGGGAGCCGCTTCATAAACGACTTAAACTCGTCTAGCGAGAGACAAAGCAAGAGACACGGGCTGAGCGAGACAGAGACAGCCCTGGTCTGAGGCGTCCTGAGGGCTGAGCCACGCCCGCAGCCCCCCACCCCGCACAGAAGGGCTGCCACCCAGACCCACTTGCAAGGCCCACACCCGCCACCGGGCAGCTCTGGTTCTGCTGGGCAGGGCCACGCCTGGTACACGCTGTGCCCCGTGAAGGCGCTTTCCTTCACCCCCATGGAGAAAGCCCATCTTTCCTCCTTGTTGAGTAGCGGGCTTCCCAAACTTCTGCCAGTCAATGCCAACTGGCCCCTGGCATTCACCTATCACTTGAGCTTCTATTCACTTAATATATTCTGTGAAGCCACTAAACCAGACTTTTATCCACTTCTGCATAGAAAACCGTGACTGTCTACCTTCAGAAGGGGAGCTATAAAAATACAACTGAAAAATGAATATGAAAGAAGCAATAGGAACGCATTCCAGCCAGCTACTGTTGCTTGCTAATTGATCAAAACCTAGTGCCTGCTCCCACTCTGCAGTACAGGAGCCTAGCAAGTGAGAGACAGGTGTTGAGGGCCTATTAGCACCTCTTGAAATGTTCTCTTTGATGCCATCGGAGGGTTTGAGAAGCAGTGAAACAGATCAGCCTCCTTGCGGTGTGACCCATTCTTATTTGAAGTTGTACTTGGGCCCCACTGGTGGTCATGGCATATGCTTTTGAAAATCCCAGCTCGAGATGGGGACCCGCCCTGGGGTCCCTTGGGTGAAGGTCTCTGCCTCGCCCGGGGTTGACATGCAGACTGCGGAGGGTCAGCACGGGCTATGGTTTGACACGGCCTCCGAAATTATGTAGGTCGACCTTCTGGCTCCACCTACAGAGAGACAGAAGCCGAAGCGCGACAATGACTGAAGCAGAACAGCCCAGGAGTGACAGGAGTCAGACCAAAAACCCGAGCTGCTGCTCTCCAGTCTCACTCTTAGCCCGTCCCCGGTGCCTTTCCTCAACTCCTGGGAAATGAAGGAATCACCAGACGGATTGTGCCAATAAAGGCAATATGAATAATCTGTAGCTTGATACTTTCAGGGCATCTAGAAAACCTACAAGGAAATTGTAGGCACACCAGGCATTCATTCTGTTAAAAAAAAAATGCTTACCTCACTCTCAGTAAGCACCAGGCCCAGTCTCCAACACCTAACACGTAATCGATTTTATAGCGAAGCTGTGAGGTAGGCACTTTTACTGCCACCTTTTTAGAGAAGCCAGGACGCAGAGTGGACAGTGCACTTGCCAAGGTCACGCAGCCAGTAAAGGCAGAAGAGAACGAGACTGGCCGATTACACACGCTCTCAGCACACACACAGATAAATCGATCCACCTGAAGTGCGGAAAACACCAGGACACGACCGCTGCAGAACCCAGGCACCTCCACATAGACAGCCAGACATGCATCTCGGCCACCGGGCAGCTGTGTGACCGCTTTCTCTCAACACCTCAGTTTCCCCATCTGTCAAGTAGGTAAAATAATTTGAGAGGGTGACGTAAGACTGTGTTTGCCTAAATATTTCTGCTCTACAGAAAGAGCTCAGTGAGCTTCAGGCTAAGATCAACAGGAGAGGCAAGCCATGGTGACTTAGTGGTTTAGTGCGCCGAGTGCAGTCCACATACATCCCAAGGTCCCAGGTTCAAGACCTGGGGCGGGGCTGGGGAAACGACCAAGATGAACAACTAAATACCATAAATAAAAAACAATGCTTCTTCCTCCTCTCTCTTCCTGCCTGCCTCTGATCATCTTCATTCCTGCCTGCAACTTTCCTTTAAAAAAAAAAATCAGAAGGTGCACACATGACTCCAGTGATGATTCAGTGAGCTGACTGGAGGCAGAGGACGAACTCGAACGAGGTCTGGCCAGTCCCAGTCTTTTCCCATGGAGGACAGGCAGCTCATCTCCTGGAGCGGTCTCTTGACCTCAAAGCAGATACAAGACCTGTCCATGAACCCAGTGCTGAGTCAGATAAGAAAATAGAATTTAAAAGTGAAAATGGTTTCGTTTTCTTGATTCAAAGTAGAAAGTTTCTCTCCTAATGAAGGAGGGGTAGATTCCCTACATGGGTATGCAAACTGGGTCCTATTTCACTACCAGCATCTGGAGCCATCAAAGAATCAATTCTTTTCCCCCTCTTCCTTTGGTCAGTCAATAAATCCTTCCAAATTGCCCAGTGCTGTCATTGCAATTATGGTCCAAAATGAAAAGACAGGAAATATTCACATGTAAGCCTCATAAACATGGATGGAATTGTCTTAAGAGATCAAACCATTTCAAATGGACAAGAACAGGATATTTAGAGCAAACGTGTGCTCTTGGAGAGACAAAGTGTGATATAAAAATCATATCCATGGTCTATTTAGCTCTACTCGGCAGCCTCTCACCCACCCACCCACCCGCTCACCCACTCAAGGTGGTTTCTCTCCTTGGGAATAAGATTCTATACTGCAGATCCCTACTCTTGTGTGCACAGCCTACTTTCCCCTCTGCTTTTTAGCAACCCATAACTCTCTTTGCAAAAGCATTTCATCAAATGCTTCTTTTGTTTGCAGCCTGATAATCACCATAATACATTTCCATCATGTACCTCTCTCTCATATGAATCCCCGGGATTGTAAATGGACTAATGGGTGTAGGTTCAGGCATCCACAGTGCCACTCGAGCTCGATGACCCTGCACCGTCACTGAGGCATTGTGTGGTACTGAGCTGGCTGGGGGCTTAGGGTTCATGGAAACGGGTGGTTTGCAAACACCACTCAACAGAGCTCAGCTTTTATCTGTGCTACACAGTGGCTCCAAGGTATGATTTTGTTCGATCAAAGGGTTTCTTCACTCAAGATTTAAATAAATTCAAATATTAAAAACACAAACATGTCCTCTCATTTATCAGATGAGGGAGCTGAGAACTGGAGGGGTGAAGCAGAATTAATAAGCTACAGAAACTGCCATAAGCACTGGATTTAGGGATGCCATTACCAACTCTGTCATTTACTAACTATGTAACCCTGGGGAAGACATGGGTCTTGGCACCCTCCCTCCTGTCTGATGCAGGGATAGCTCTACTTACTTCACTGCAGTTGCCGGCACAGACTGAAAGAATGTGGAGTTATTTTGAAAACAATAACGCCCTATACCCACGTCCCTCCATGTCCCAGATACATGAACGCCCATTAGATGCTAAGTATCTACTTGGCATCTCTGATTCAAAAATCTCAGGGACTCCCTGTGTTTCAAATATTCCAAAACTGAGTACAGACATTTCTTTCCCAACCTTCCAGGGTGTCGTAGGTCAGCGAGTGGGGTCAACATCCACCGAGTTATTGAACAAACATACACAGGAGAAGTTCTATGATCTCATCTCAACACCCTTCTCTCAACCCGCACAGGCAAGCCAACATCAAGTTCCGACAATTTTCCCTTCTAAACAGCTACGTATCTTTTCACAGGTCCCATTTTCATCTACCTATACCTTCATCCGAACAGGGCAATTACCTTTCTTCTCGGTGCCGTGTCGCTGTCACTATTCATCCACCTGCTCTCACTCTAATGTCTGGTCCACAGTCAGCTTCTACACTTAAGCTCGTCCTCAGGGTGGTCTTTCCTGACTCCCTGATGGCATCAGACCCCAGCTGTCCGTCATGGTTCACACATTCCTTCCACACATTACAATGAAATGTCATAATGGTTTGCAGGATTATATAACTGATGCCTGGCTTTCCCATGAACTCAAAATTCCAAGAAGGCAGAGATCCAGTTTTACATCTTATCTACCTTATTCTTGGATAACTGACTTTCCTCCCTTGAAACTCATTTTCTTTACCTGCAAACAGCTAAGTTACCTGAAAAGTGACTTCTAGCTTTGACAGTCTGTGAACCCTTTGGATATGTAAACTGGTATCTATCTATTTCTATCTATCATCTATCTATATATCAATATTCAGACATACGTCCACATGTTTGTCTGTTTATTTAGACACACACAAACGACTTTGGAATCAATAGAAGTCCTCTCCGCTGCACTGGAGAACAGGTCATGAAGTGACTCCCCTCTAGAGGCTTTTTCTATGTCCTGTGGCGTTATTTTGTCTTCTGGTATGACAGCAACACGAGATCAGAGGGCCACAAACTCACTCATGCTATTCATGATTCCATTATTCAGTGAGCTGTACCGAGCGCCCACTCGGGACCTTTCAAAGAGCGAGTGTTAGGGGTCAAGTGACTGTCCCATCAGAGAAGACCCAATTCCAGTTCCAAAGCTGCCTTTTCTAGATGTGGCCCCGGGCTGCTCAAGGAGCAGTGCTGGCTGAGGTTTTCTACCTGAATTCTCCAGGTCCTTGTAAGCTTCGGCCCAAGACTTGGCCATGTTGGCGAGCGTGTACTCCATGACCTGGATGTCGGTGATGGGGCAGTTGCAGTGCGGGAACTCTTCTGCACACTGACACCCGCACTGGCTGTCCCGGCACACGTACTCCCCCTCCCCATTGCACATGATGTAACTCAAGGCCGACTGGACAAACTTCTCTTGCAGATACTGAGGGAAGATTATCTGAAGACCTGTTTGAGAACAGTGAGAAGGGGAGACAGAAAGGTTAAAAAAAGGTGTTTCATTAACAGTTTCCAAAGATGAGGCGTAGGAGGCTGAAGCTGCCAGCTTCCTCTCTCTGTAGGGCAGGCAGGCAGGCAGGCAGCTTGCTTCCGGGCCTGCCTGGATCCAGATCGGAAGACTCTGGGAGGCCCTCGGTGACTTTCTTCTCCCCGAATGTCTCGGGCCATGGCGCTGGCCCTTTCTGAAATGCACACTCCTTTCTGCTGGGTCAGGACGGAGGCTGCAGTCAGATCTGGTGCGCACCTTTTCCCCGGGGAGAAAACCCTTACTGGAAGCACAGGATTATGATGACTTGTTTTTCCCTATTTCCTTCTTTTCTTTCCATTTCCTCTCTTCAAATATGTATGATCCTATTTATGAAGCATGAGTTCTGAGCTAGGTACCAGGTCTACATAAAAAACACAATCCTTGCCCTGAGATCAGAGGGAGAGACATGGTCACATATCATCATAGCACAGATGTTTACTTTTCTGTATGCCTTCAAATTTTATATATATATATATATATAAAAGCATATATCTAATACGACCTATAATAAATTAAATATATGATACGCTTTGCAAAAATGCCCCACCTGTTCAGCCTGCCTTCTAAAAAAGAATATTTTCAAAGGGGCATTGTGGGTAAGAAGGCTGTGTTTCTCGCAGGCCTCTGGCATTCTATGGTAGCCGTGAGCTGTAGGCATCATCCAAGTCAGTTCCTCTACTCGCCACCAAAATTATCTCAAGCAAGTTATTCAACTTCTGTCTTTCTCTTCCGTGAAATGGACATATTTTTAATACAAAGCGTTTTTGAGACAGTAAGTGAATTCCTGAAAATTTTCTGGAACAATTCCTGGCAAACAGAAAGCAAACGATATTCCTAATTTTGATAGAAGTGAGGAAGGATGAGGATGATGAGGAGGAGGGGAAGAAGGAGGAAGAGGAAGGAAGAAGAGGAAGGAAGAAGAGGGAGGAGGAGGAAGAGGGAGGAGGAGGAGAAATGTTGATGCCACATTTTGAAAAAAGGTTTTAAGTTTCAACACAAGCTTCAGGATAAAGGAAGAAGTGATAACTTTCAGTATTTACTCAAAAGAAGTAATCCATGTTCAGATATTTGGAGAGCTTTCATAAGAAGTAGGGTTTAGAGCCTCACGCCCACTGAATGAGGACTGGTGAAGGGCGATTTAGGAAGGTGACCTCATGTCATGCACACGAAAGGTTTCCACCAGAGAGAGGCGCACAGCTTGGCCAGTGACCACTGCAAGACTGGGTGAGCGCCACTGAGCAAAGACCCCGCACGAGCCTGCGCAGGTGCTGGGATGGGCTGCTGCACAAGGAATGGCACAGATATTGCAGCGGAGGCCACCACAAATCTAATAGCAAAGTCCCTTCTAAACCAAGTCTATGATTCTTTCAGAGTATGCATTATTGAGTCATTTTATCTGTATCACCATTTTTGCTTCCAAAGCAAAATGTATTTTTAGCTGATCGCCATCCCCTATAGGCATCTGAGTCTATGGATTGGGGTTAAGTTTCTGTTGCTTAAAGGAAGTCTATAGACTCGACTCAGTCCTCATTTTCCAGCTTGCTCATCGTTTTCTTTCACGCTTTTGTAGGGGATAAAATATTCTATTCTTGGTGTCAGCCCAAAAGGAATTTGGGGAGAGCATATTTAGAAAATCGCGTCAAATCGTTTCTCTGTTTGGCAAGGGTACAAAAGGCAGTGTTACCTACCCCACTTAATGCAACTGAAAACAGACGAAGTTCGGGGTTGGGGGGTTTCTGGGAGCAGCTGAAACACAAAACTGGCTGCTCTTTTAAAAATGGAAACTCAGAGCTGTCTCTGAGGCAGAATCTCCTGGGCAATTTTGAAAGAGAATAATGAAGACATAGCAATTAAAAAGCACTTTTCTGCAAAATGTCATTACTGTTTCAAGTTACATAAGCATTTCTACGGCAGCGGAGGTTCACACAGCAGTCACAGCCACAGTTGTCTCCCGATGACCTGGATCCAACAAAGAGGCCCATTGCTGACCTCCGAGACCGGCGCCTGAATCCTGCGGCTTCAATGGGAACCATAAATAATGTGGAGGGGGATTTGGCCTGTGGAACCACTGTTTGAAAGATATACAGCTGCCGGCTGGAATGGGAGATTCTGTCCCTACAGTTCCCAAAGACACACACACACACACACACACACACACACACACACACACACACAGAAATAAAGGCAAAAGAGAGAGAGAGAGAGAGACACACACACACACACACACACACACACACACATGCACGCACACTGAGAAATAAAGGAGAGAGAGAGACAGAGACAGAGAGAGAGAGACAGACAGAGACACACACACACACTGAGAAATACAGGAGAGACAGAGAGACAGAGAGAGAGAGGAAGGAGAGAGAGAGAGAGGAGAGACAGAGAGAGAGACAGAGAGAGAGGGAGAGAGAGAGAGAGGCACCATCATTATTGCCAAGCATATAAATTTTGCCTCATGACCCGGGGAGGCACTAATGGAGAGTTTCATTCCAACACCAACTCACCCACATGGAACATATGGAATATTCCTCCCCCATCCCCCAATCTCATTATACTTTTTCAAGAAAAATTTTGTTAGATTTTAAAATGGAACATTTCACTGTTCCTCAGAGCGGGCAATGTGGCTGTAGGCAGCTTCATGCCTTTTTCCTTCTCTTTTCCTGATTTCTGCTCCATCTTCCCTGTTCCTCCTCCCACCTCAGCATCCACACGCACTGCTCACAGTACGTCTGTCCTTCACCTACAGTCTGGCGTGCTATTTCTCTCTTTTGGTCACACTCAAGGACATGTCTGTTTCTGTCCTCCCTCTTCCCTCTTTCCGAGTATTAATGTTTACTCAGAACACACGGCATCCTGCCCTCTCTCAGCCCCTCCATCGTGTCTCATTCTCCCCCCAGTCTCTGCACTGGTCCTTGCCTGCACCTAGAATATTCTTTGCCCAGTATGACTCCTTTGCTGCCACCCCACTGTCCCAGATCACCCAAATTAAAATACCTCTTCTGTTGTCTTTCTAGGATTAGTTGCCGAATGACGTTACCTTATTTGTGGGCATGTTTTGTTTTTCCCATCTCCTCCATTACAGAGTTGGCTTGAGGGGAATAGGGCCCCTGTTTTTCCACTAGACACTCCCAGAGTGTAAATTAAAGCCAAGCCCTGTGAGGCTCAGATATTCGTTTGTTGAACGAGTTTTCCATCCCAACGGAAACAAAAGTTGTCCCTAACAACTCTGAAGCTGTCACAATGGCAGTTAGGTGATCTGCCCAAAACTCCACTGAAGTAACAGATGCAGGACTCAACTCATCCAGGAACACGACTGGGTTCGGAAACAAGCTGGGTCCTTCTGCCGTGTCCATGGGAGGCCAGGAAGCAGCAAACACCTGGCCCAGGGTCTCTGTGGTCACCCGGCACGGAGTGGACTCTGGGAAGGTCTCAGCGTCTCTGGCACGCAGTGCTCTTGCCTGTGAATTAACCCAATAACCACCTTCCTGCACTGCTGTGAGGCATAACCGGGGGCAGGAAAGGCGTGCGTTGCATTTAAGTGAGAGTGCGAGTGTGAGGGTTTGGGCCTGGATGCTGTGTGCTCCTCACACTCATATGGGGGTGCGCTCTGGTGGAGCAGTAGTTAGGTCCACTGACTCCAGCCGAAGTGAAGTCCCCATTCATCCCCAGGACACAGCTCATGTCCAGGGCTGGGGAGAACAACCAAGATGTACAACTAAGTAAAAATAAAGCGCGGCTTCTTCCACCGTCTTCCTGCCTGCCTGCTCGTCTTCAAAGCTGCCCGCATCTTTCCATGAAAAAAAAAACAACTCCTATGTGGAAATCCTAAGCCCCCAGGTGGAGGTACAGGGAAAGGGGGCCATTGGGAGATGAGGTTTAGATGAGGTCAACAGGGTGGCACCCCATGATAATTAGTTTCATTATAAGTAAAAGAAGAAATCTCTCCCCTTCCTCCTTGTCCTTCTCCTTATCCCTATCACCCCCACTCCCCGCCCTGCCCACCGCACCATGGAAAAGTCATCTGAGCACAGGGTGAGAAAATCCAGCTGTCAA
The DNA here is from genome assembly GCA_004363575.1 of Solenodon paradoxus. NCBI lineage: Eukaryota > Metazoa > Chordata > Mammalia > Eulipotyphla > Solenodontidae > Solenodon > Solenodon paradoxus. Next base: position 89,659 of record RJWH01003709.1, on the reverse strand, counting down.
AAAACCAAGAGCTCATCTTCAGTCGACACTGAATCCGTTCTTGGTGCCAGACTTCCCTTCCCCACCCCCAGAGTTGCAGGAAATGAATTCTCCCATTTAGACCTCCCGTCTGGGTTATCCTGTTATCGTAGACGGGGCAGATGAAGGCACTGGCACCACTATGTGTTCGATAAATGTTAGCGTCCCCACTTATGCCATATCACACCGTGATCTATGTATGTGCCAAACGTGAGCCCTCTTGGGGAAATCCTCCCAGCATCGTCCCATGTGCTCCCATGGGAAACATGCCCAGAGTCCCTGCTTCTGAGCAGTGTTACAGGAATTACTGAAGGTCTTTACCATTTATGAAATCCTGGCTTTCACTTTGACGATTTTCCTCCCGCCCTTCTCCTCCGCCTTCCTTCTCTCATCATCCCTGTGTCCACACAGTCTCAGCCCTCCTCTGCGCCAGGCACTGTGCACTGGATATGCTCATATGAGGCGGGCAGCTTCCAGCCCTGTGGGCATCACGTCAAGTGATGGAGACAGGCGTGTAGTCACGGCTTGGGCACAGCGAGGAGTCCTAACCCAGAAGCACACACTCACTCGGCGGGCAGGGAGAAGAACACTCAAACCAGAAGGGACGAGGGGTGGTTAGAGATGGCCTCCTAGAGGAGTGATGGCCAGGCATAGACCCAGAGGTTAGTAGGACTTAGGGGCTGAGGGGTCCATAGGAAGAGCAGTCTAGAGAGGAGAACAGCACTGAGAGGCCTCTGGCATCCAAATTCCCTTCAGTTAAAGAGAGTTTGGTCATCAATTTTCTTTCTGATTGAAGTTTTGTTTTGTTTTTTGCTTTTGCTTTGCGTTTTTAATCATGAATGGATATTGAATTTTTCCAAATCTTCTTTACATTATTAATATGGTCGCTTGAATTTTGAATATGAAACAGTCTGCATTCTCAAGATAAGCCCCTCTTGGATGACATTTTAGTATTAAAATATATATATAAAATATATATACACACACATAAATAGAATTTAATCTTCCAATATGTATAAACATGTATGTATATATTTTCTCTGTGTGCGTGCGTATATATGTATACATGTTTGTGTAAATATATACTATATATAAATGCATGTATATGGAGAGGCACAGAAAGAGAGTGAGAGAACTTTGGTTTCTCACACTGTAAGTTTTAGGAATATAGTTTCACACCTGGACAAACGAATACTCCACACCACACCCACCATCTTTGTTTCTTTGCAAGTGTCCCAGTTCCCTAAAGAGAAGGTGTTCTAGGTCCTCAGAGAAGATTTAAAACTCTGACAGTAAGAAGACAAAGGACAGAGACCTGTACACTTACTAGAGGAACATTTCTTACATCTACAAAGGGCAAGGGTTCTTGTCCATTACAGAGGGGGATTCAACCTGAGATTCAGGAAAAGAAAGGAGGGTTTGCTGGATTGATGAGGCTCAGCCTTTGGGGCCCCTACAGGAGTAGAACTGTCCGTAGGACCCCTGGACACCTTCAACAACATTATCATCACGGCTCTCGGAAGCAGGCACCTGGCTCAGTGAAGCTGGGAAACACCTGATGTGTGAAAAAGACAAGCCAATCAATGAAAGCGGAGGTACCTTAACACCTAGAGACTACAGTCCAACCTGATCCTGCTTTTGGATGCTAGGAACGCTTAGATGCTTCCCTGTCGTCAACAAGCAGTGCGTGGGGGATTGTTGAAGAGATAGAGAAGAGGTTGACACATACTTCCTACTTTCTAAGGACATAAAGGGGTGCCTGGAGATTGAGAATTAAAAAAACAGAATTCATGAAGAGATAAAAGTTTTGACAGGCAATTAAAACAAAAAAATTAAAAGTAAATAGATGGGGGGGCAAATGGTGGTGGAGCCCACTGGACAGTGGGGAAGAATACTTGGTGAGGTGGTAGAGGGCAGAGTGTGTTGATGTATATCTAAGAAATGGGGAACCTATATATAGGAAGTTATTCTAATGTGCAGAACAATTACTACAATAAAAAATCAGCAAAAAACACCCCAAAATAATTAGCATCATGTCTGGTATATAGTCGGTGTTTAATAAATAGATTTTAAATGTTGAATAAGCCAGCCAACTATTATGAAGACAAGAAAATGAGACTCTGGAAGGCTTCGTGATGCATTTGGGGATGGTGGAGTCTTGAAACAGGAGCATGATGTGAATGGATATAGAAAGAGCCAGTGTTCTGTGAAGGGAGATTACCCTGAGTAAAGGTGGGCACTGTGTGTTGAACACATGGCTCCATCTGAGCCTTGTCTAAAGCAAGAAACATACATATCTTCCTGAATTGTTTCTCCTCAACTTTGCTAATTTTATTCTAGATCCTCAATGCCTAATATAGTGGTATCTCTGACAGATTTGCTCTTTTCTGACCTATTTCATTGGATATTAAATGTGTGATCTCTGACAGTGCCAAGAGGAAGATGGAAAAATACAGATTCTATTTTGGTGGACTATAAATATTGTTCTATCCTGTTCTTGCATCAGAACGTGGTCCCCTGTAGATATTTCTGAGCCTGACAGGAGTCCCAGCTGTTGTCCTGTACCTGCTAAGTTCTGCTTGTCAAATTCTGTCCATTTCTGAAAAGCATGAAGCAGGGAGAACAACAAAAGGACTGCACCTTTAGCAAAAAAGTCATCCTGATCCCCTTCCTTGTGAAAGCCAGGGGATTTCAGAGTGGCAGATAACGGACTTTATGGTTCCAAAAGCCATTCTGAACTCCAGTGTAATGGAGGCATGGAGGTCAATTACCCATCTGTTTGTGTTTCTATTGCTGTGAATTACAGTATCCATCGCTGACAGCTCATTGGAGTGGAATGAAAATAAGGCGATAATTCACCCGGTGAAACTGTGCAGAAAGGGCGAAAAGGCTATGATCTCATTCAGAAGTTCAGCCCTGTCTCTGTGATGGGTCATTTGCCCTCTGGGAAATGAAGAAAGGCAGCTACCTTGGGGGACTGTGGATGGGTCTGACTCCTTCTGTATAGAATTTGGAAATGCTCCTCCCTCCCATTGAGCAATCTTTGAGGTTCCCAAGTATCATCATCTATTCTCTGGGATCTTAAGGAGTAGACTTGGAAACCCTGAGTGGAAGATACAAGCAGATGGAACTCAGCACAACACAACTAGTGCCGCCTTAGCTACCAGAAGTTGTGAAGGATGAAAGATGCTCCCTTAGCAGGGAGAGGGGCCTTTGTCCTTGAAAGTGTACATGCAGAATTTGGAAGTTGAGGCAGCAGGAAATACTCTAGAGAACCTAAGGTCCAAATGGCAAGTGTAGATAGGATTATCATTAACTCTTATTTAGTGCCCCAAGCCCAGCAGTATTCTTCCTCTGAGAGAATCACAGCTCCCACCCTCTGAACTCAGATAGGTTCACAGGATATACTTGGGGCAAACAAATTAATGTAAGTGCTGTGGGTACTATCAAAAACAAAGTTAGAAACATCCAACATAAACCAAAACATCTCTCTTCCCATCACCAACAGAACAGCAATGTTCTTCCAGAGACTCCCAGAGAAAGAGAATCACAATTGACCGGTAACCACAACAGAGAATCCACAAGAAATGAGCATTTACTTTTGCCAACCAATGAGATTCAGGGATTGCTTATTAGCAGAAAGTCTTCATCTATCCTAACAGATGCAGGAGTTGGCAACCTATAAGTCCTTGTGCCACATGGACCTGATTTTTAATAAATTAACTTTTAAATAGATTTTTATCAATTAATTTTATTGGATCACAGTCACGCCGATTTATTTAGTTATTGTCAACAGCTGCTTTCACAGGACAAAGGAAGGACTGAGTAAGAGATTTTCCTGACCCACAAAACCTAAATAATTACCATTTGTCTCTTTACCGAAAATGTTTGTCAGCGCCTAGATGACAGGATTAGGAAGAGTCTTTCAACCTTGATTCTCAAGGAGTCTACTTGGTGTGAATGCTCATTCTGTCACTAAGCAGAGATCCATTAGCATCTGCTATGCTCCCACCACTCTTCTAGGATCTGAAGGAAGGGAAGGAACTGGAAACAAAATCTTTGCTCTCTTGGGACTTACGTTACAGTGAGGGAGACTGACAATATGCAGACACGTAAAAATTACGGAGGATTTATACTGACACACCGGACAAGGGGATTTCTAAGTGACAACTGTAACTCCGAACAAGACGATGCAGTCTAAATTATGACATGACCATGGACAAGGAGGCCCTCCTATTTTTAAAGTCCCATTCCATAAAATTTCAGCACGAAGGTATTTTTAAAGTTTTACTAAGATGTTGACTCAATTTAAAAACGTCTTTTTCAGGTGCACCCTGTTGGCCTAGGGGATAAGGCCACTGGGCGTGGTCCACATACATCCCAAGAACCCAAGTTCAAGACCTGGGGCCTGGAGCACAACCAAGATGAACAACTAAGTAAAATAAATAGATGTGTCTTCCTGTCTGCCTTTTTACCTGCCTTCATTCCTGCCTGCACCTTTCCTTTACAAAATAAATACATACTGGCGCGCCTTGGTGGAGTGGCAGTTAGGTCAGTCACCTCCATGGGGGTGCAGGCCACGTAACCCTGGGTTGTGAGTCCTGGTCTGGGTGGAAACACCAGTGTGACAACTAAATAAAAATATATAATAAAATGCCTCCTCCTCGCTCTTCCTGCCTGCTCACCTACTTGCCTTCATTCCTGCCTGACTTTTCTTTTTCAAAATAAATCAAATACATACAAACAAAAATATGTTTTCTCATAGAATTCATGATGCAAAAACAAACTTGATACCTAAAGACCCTGTGTTATCTGATCCCTTGGATCGGCTGAGGTCTCCACATCCCTCCCTGACCTCTCTCCCTCCCCTGTTATATCTGATGACACCACTGCTACCCTCACCCCAACATGCCAATCTCCTGCCTCCTCAGGTTTTGGTTCCACTTCTCAGTCACTCCATCACCTGGGAAGTGAAGACTGAGGGGCTCAACTGTGGTTCTCAGTTTCCTCATTAAAGTTCCCATTGCAGGGTTGTGTAAAACGTAAACAGATAACTATATCTTGACTGTGGTGGTGTCTTTTCTCTTTTTTAAGGACAGATGCAGGCAGGAATGAAGGCGAGCAGAGGCAGGCAGGCAGGCAGAGAGGAGAAAGAAGCCTTTGATTTATCTTACTTATTGTTCAGTTTAGTCGTTCCTGTTGGCCCCCTGATGGAACCTGGCATCCTGGGATGCACGGGGAGTGTGCGGAACCACTACTCCATTGGGCGCACCTGAGGTGGTAACCGAATGCCATGACTGGCTGTCAGAACTATTCACCTCAGTGAGTGAATTTGCTGTGTTCGAAATCAAATCAGTTGTGTGACACATGGAATGCTCTTGGTAACAATAGTTCTTTAACGAGTGCCATTTTCTGCCCTCACCTTAGCTTTTCTCCAGTGCTTTCCCCGGAGTCCTCTGGCAGTCAGCCAAAGGCACCTAGCACGTCTCTCAAATTCTAATAGAGCTCTCATCACATTGTACATGTGTGTTTATGTTCTCATTCCTTCTGGCCTGCAAGCTCTAGGATGCCAGAGGCAGTATATCTCATTCATCCCCCATTTGCCTGTCATCTAGCACCATTCATGGGTTTGTCACACATGTGTTGGAATGGAGGTGAAGGGACAGAATATGGGAGAGAGAACTGCTTCTCTGCTCTCTCCTTAGCATGTCCCACCTCTCTAGAACCTTCTGTCATGAGCAAGACATGTGTCGTTTCCCCCAACATCACATCATGAATTCTGAGGTGATTTCTACGTCCACTCAGTAGTGAAAGAGGTGCTCAGAGACATCTGAATCAAAAAGTACACAGATCCAAAAAGATTTGAAAAAAACAATGATATTAAAAAAAAATTACAACGACTGGCTCACTATTTCAAGATGTATTTTGTCTGGATTCATTGCTCTAAATAATGATTCTTAATGACCATAACTGTTGATTATATTTCTTTGAATTCTTCCAAAATAACAAGTACAATGGTAGAGCAAAGTAGCTGTGCAGAAATAAAACCATTTCGATTGCTTGGCAACTCTCTCTTTAATGAGTCAGGCACGGCACTACATCCTAGAGACACGGAAAATGAACGCGACATGGTTCCCTCCCTCAAGGGGCTCCAGGTGGGCGGGAAAGTAAGATGGATAAATGTGAAACTGCAGTAACACACACATATATCTAGACCCACGTTTTAGCAGGAGGGAAAAAGAAGTGCCATCTACATTTTCTGAGAGTACAGGAGTTTGGAAAAGTTGCTTTGGGTAAGATTGAACCTAAATGGCATGTATTTTGCTCAAATAGTCCAGCATTTGCTCAGTTGCATATCACAGAATTATAGATTTGCAAATATACCCAAGATCAAATACATTCAGGGAATTCTGTATTTAGTCCACCTCTTGAGATTCCTAATATACATCTGTTAAGGCACTGAGAAGTCCTGCAGTAAATAAATGTGGTTTTGGTATTATGCTAAGTTCCTATGTGGTAACAAATAACCTTGAAATCCCAGTGTTTTACAACTACTAGGGTGTATTTCTTGCTCCTGATTCATGTTGACTGGGCTTTGGCTCTACTCTAGAAGTCTTCTTTGTTTTGTGTCTAGGGTGAGGGAATAGCCTTTCTTAGGATATGCCACTCTCAGGACAGAGGGAACAGAATACAAGCAATGTATCTTGCTGAGTCTGCTCAGATGGAGGGTGCATCCCATGCTCTTCCTTCCCCTTGGCTCAGGCAAATCATATGGCCAAGTCTGATGTCAACGAGATGACAAATATAAATCTCCCACAGACAGCACGGCAAGGCACTGATAATAGCACTTTCTTGGAGGAAGGGAACAATGCAATGATGCAATCTACCACAAAATAAATTTACTTTTGGACCAAGCCTCTGCTATTTTTATTTTATTACCAGATGATTCAACAATTCTACTCTTATGGTCTATACCCCAAAGAACTGCAGGCAGATATTCATACTAAAACTTGTACCTACAAGTTCACAGGAGCAACTTTCCTAAGTCAAAAGGTGAAGGCAACCTAAATATCCATCAACCTCTGAATGTAGAAACAAACTATGCTATGTCAGCACAATGGAATATGAATTCAGTCATACAAGAATGGAAGTACTGGTACAGTCTACAACAGGGAGAAACCTTAATAACATTTTGTTAAATGAAAGGAGTCAGAGAAGATTCTAGATTGTTTGATTCCATTTACATGAAATATCCAGAATAAGCAAATCCCATAGAGACAGAAAGCTGAGTGCTAGTTGCCAGGGCCTGGAGGAAAGGGGGAATGGGGAGTGACTGCTGTGTTGAACTTCTGTTTGGGTGGTGGAAAGTTCTGGAATTATCCTCCATAGTGATGATAATTGTTCACATTGTGCCCTGAAATGTGCAAGTTTAAATGATTTAAACTTTACCTTTATGCTATGTATGTTTAGCTACAACAAAAGACTTTGATTCCAAACAAATTGATATGACCATTCATATACATTTACATCAGTAAATATTTATCCATAAACACTGGTATTTATCCACTAACAAATACGAAGAGCAAAACACTGAACTAAGGAGAAGTGAAGAGTGAATAAATTAAAAAGGGGATGGCTTCTACTCTCCAGGATTTTCATTACAATGTAGTAGCAAATAAGTCAATCATGCACACAGGTAAGGGAGACTGGAACTAGACTAAAATAAAGGCACACTGAAAGTGTTTGTCTCGCCAAAGAGAACTTCATTCTCTTTGAAGAGAACATGAGATGGGAGGGCAAAAGTAAGGATTGACTTAAAATCTTAAAAAAAAATGAACAGGTACTATATTTACACAGAGGTAATGAATTTATTTTTATGGGTGATTTATCTCAGCTTCGACCATCCTGGTCCCCCTGATTTCTACACAATGAGGCCAACCAGGGGTCGAACGGGACACAATTGCTAAAGTTGATCGAACTGCCATATCGACCAGGTGTGGTCAGGAATTTCATGCTGTCCACTTGGGCACAAGTCTACCTGAATGAGATAGTCTGCCCCATGGACACACCCCAGGAGCTAAGTCCAAGTCCTTGACATCCCTCTACCTCAGCCACACCCCATCCGAATTTCCACTCTTCCCACACAAATCTTGAGTCACCAAATGATTCCAGATTTTCCCAGTCGAGGCAGCACTTCTAATATTTGAGTAGACCTGGAATGTTGTAAGACCATAGGAATCATCTGTTCTAGAGGTACTTGATCTTTTCTAGAACAGGGTCCTTTTGAGAATATGTGACTATGGAAATGGCACACCACCGTGAATTGGCAAGCAATTTTAGGAAACTCACAGACTTAAGTAAATAACAGAACCTATAAGCACAAAGAAAGCTATATTAACTTCTTGCTCTACTGAAAAACATGCTGATGGCTTATATGTTCCAGACTGAGAAGCAACGTGGTGTACAGCTGAAGCGCACTGGCACTGCGTTGACTTGGATCCAAGTTCCTGCTCTGCCACCTACAAGACAGTTCCTTAACTTCTGTGAGCCTCGATTTTCAACTCCAGGATATGGGTCCGTCTCATGGGTTCACGTGAGCTACTGACATTTAAAGAAATAAGTTCTATATCTGGCACTTGAGTATGTCGTAAATTATGATTCTTATTTTTTTGTCAGCCCTCTTGCATTTTAGGTCAGGTGACTTCTACATGGTCTCCAATTAAATGGAGAAAAATGGCTCTGAGGCAGAAGTGTTTTATTCCTGTTTTATAGATTAGAAGAGCTCCAGAAGCTCAGAGACCTAATTAACTAGTCCCAGGTCTTACTCTCAAATCATTTTCTTGATCCTCCCCATTCTATTTGCTTTCTGATTGAGTCTTTAACTGATTGTCTTCCATCCAGTTCTTAGAAAAATCCCAGTTCTCTTTCTTACAAGGCAGAGAACAGGGTGCTCCTTGGCTCATAAAGGAAAACCAATATTTGGATGCCGCCAGCTGGGGGTAAGCCAGCAATCCCATTTGTCATGAAGGCTCGGCTCTTTAATTCCACAGGCCACAGACAGAGCAGCGGGAAGGCAGAAGCAAGGATTTCTACTGGTGTCTCCCAGGCTCCTGCCCTTGGACAAGAAGGGCCTTAGTTGCCAGCCACTGCCTGAGACCCTGGGCTAATTCTTAATGAGGATTCACCCCAGAGCATTTATCCCGGGGTCACATGACCACATGGGGTGACAGGGGTATGGGAGAGGAGGAGAATTTATGAAAAGGAGACCCAATCATGCGTTCCTCCAGTACTATAGTCGGGCAGAGACTTATTCTACCCACATCTAGACTATGATGTGCTGACTTAGATCTGCTGGAATGAAGTAGCCTTGGAATTCAGGACACTAGAAAGCAATGACCTCTTTGCATAATGGGGAGCATGAGCGCTAATTCTGAGATGGTGAGAGGGATGAACTGGATACAAACACTATACTCGAGAGGAGGTGGCATCAAAATATGTTATTTTTATACACTTCTCCTACACTCTCCATTTTTTTTTCTACTACTTGCTGCTAGATGATTTAAAACAAAATCACTGTCACTCCACCTGCTATGCCGAGCTACTGAGGATATGACCTCTCTTACCTCACCTCTTTTTTCTCCCCCTTCTTCTCCTCCCTTTCCTCTTTCTCTCCTTCTCTTCTTGCCTTCCTCCTCTGAGGCCTCCCCCTTCTGTCGTCACTGTAGAATTATCATAAACAAAAATTCAACTCAGCAAATGTGTACTGAGTTCTTACAGCCCCGACTCTGTGTTGAATAGCAGCTTCTCAGAAGAGTCATATTTGGAGGATAAAGGTGCATGACTCATATCTGAAAGAAGCAGCATCTGATGCAGTAGAAAAGGCACATACCGCTACAGAAAGCTATTACTGCAAACCACATGGTGGCTGTCACACAGGAAACCCTCGGGCAATTCATGTTAGGCTGAACTGGATCCAGTATGATGTGGGCTGGGTGATTTATTCATTTAATGGTTTATTCATTCAATGATAAATTCATTGAAATAATGTCTTCTGAGCACTGCTTACATACCGGGTTCTATGAATTACGCTAGAGCCAGAAGTGGTTCCTATCAATGAAGAATTTATACGCCAACTGGGGAGTCAAAGTAGTAATAAGATGATTATACTCTTGAGTGACAAATCCGAGGGAAGAAGGTGGGCAGGTGCCCAACAACCTGGGAAGAAGGGGTAGCAGCAACTAGGAATTGTTGAGATGACGTGAAAAGCTACAAAGCAATACAAAAAAAATGCCTTTAGTGCAAATGCAAGAAATTCAATAGAACTGGAGCAAAGATAAAGGTATACGTTGCGTGGTAGAATAAGACAAAGACAAAAAAGAGAAGCAAAGGTATGATTATACTGTCTGGTGGGAAGTTGAAAAATCTAAAATTTACATCATAATCTCTATAGAGGTTGCAATGGGTTTTCATCAGGAAAGCGACCATACCTGAGTTGACTGGCAGCTGTTATGGGGATGGATTAGCAGGAGAGACTAGAATCCAGGGGGCTGGTGTAGCAATGACAGGCATGATCCAGGGCTGGGAGAAATGACAGGAAGGTGCTACAGTAAGGCAGGGGTAGAGACAGAATCCCTGAAGAGAGGGTAGACATTTGTGTTGGGCATCGAGAGATGGACTGAACTCAATAACAGAAGAAGGGAGGTCACTGAAGGAGTGAAGGGATTCTATGTGAGTGAGAGATAGGAGACAGTGTGGAGATGGAAATGAGCTGAGGTTTCCAGTAGAAACACAGAAAAAGAAAAGAGAGGGGAAGGAAGGGAAAGGAAGTGGGAAGGAGGACGGAGAAGAAGGGGGAGGAGAAATGTTTGAGATAAAGAAGTGAGATGGATGATTTAAATGTGAGTATTAGGCATCTCACAAAGCAAAACAGGCTCCGGTGGCCCTGTCTGGAGGGGCAAAGAGTAGATGATCCCTCGAGTTATCAGCCTTTCAGTCTCCCCTGTTTTAAAGATATTTATCTTTCTTCTGCCTAACTTTCTCCACAGGAAAATGGAAATAGGCCAGAGACCTCATTCCTTTGTATTAAGAAATAAATTATCTGTAATTGAATCCAAGATGCCATTCACTGCAAAACAGACCATTGTGCTGTGTACACTTAGGAAAAAACACACTGGAAAATTAAACTATCATTCACCATCAACCTAAAGAAAATATTCTTATTTCAGAGACATGAAAATAGGAAAATCATGCAACTTAAATCTATGAAAAGTAATCAGAAGTAAAGTTCAAGAAAATGCCCCATTCATGTATCAATGAATCACATCTACCTCTTGGGTCCATATATTTTCCTTTCCCTCTCTTTATTATAGAAGAATTAGTAGGTACCCACATCTGGGGCAAATAATCCCAGTGAATAGTTCAAGACCCTCTTTATTCAAGACTGCTCAATTTTAACCCTAAAATAATAACTTATAATAATTATTTTATTTTATTATTGCATAATTTAAATAATAAGCAAATCTAAGAATCAATTTCTCCTTCTCTGAATAATAATCGCCATCAGCATATCAAACTTCACCACTTAGAAATTAAAAAGAGGGAAAACTCCACATCACCTTCCACTATTACACCATTTACGCCAATGTTTCCATGGAGTTTGCAACAACTCCTGACTCCACTTTCTCTTTTCTCTGCTGAACTCTCTCTACTCAGGATTTCACCCCAGAATTCCACTGAAACACCTCTTGTCAGGGTCACCAAAAAACCTCTATGTTGCTATACTTACGAGGTAGCTTTCAGTCCTCAACCTCCTCATTCGAGCTCTCAGTAGCGCCCAGAACCATTGGCGACCACCTCTGTTTTGACCAAATATTCCTTACTTGGTTCCCAGGGTACAGCTTTCTCTTGGCTCTCTTTCCACCACCCTGGTCACTTCTTAGCTTTCTTTTCATGTTCCTTATTATCATCCCATCAACCCAACCCATCAATATCAATTTCTCCACGAGTCACTAACTAGATTCCTTCTTTTCTCTACCTAAACTCTCTCCCAAGGTAATCTTCTACAACATCACATCATTAAATATCATTTCTATGCTAACTTAGATCTCTGATTCTCTGCCCTGATACTGTACATGCCCACTTAATATAACATATTCATTTGTATTTGTGTATGTATACATGTAAATGCATAATATGTACACACATACGATTTCTCAAGCTTAGATTCAAACCCAGTTAGGTTCAAACCTAATCCCTCTAGTCACATAAAAACTGATCCTTCCCACAGTCTTGACCAAAGCAGTGTGGTAGTCCCACCATCACAGCTGCACAGGACACCCTGGGATCATCCTTTCCCTCCCTCTTTCTCTCACATTGTAGTCCACTGCTCATATCAGCAGTGCTTAGAAACATTCATCATCCAATCACTTATCACAATTATCACGGCCGAGTTTCCTCCTTAAACACAACAGCCTTCTTGGAGGTTTCTCCTATGTGTTCTTTTCCTCTATAGTATTTTCTACTCGACAGTCAGAGCGATTCATCTAAAATGCAAGTCAGGTCAGTTCACTGGTCAAATTTGCAATGGAATCTCATTTTATCCAGAATAAAGCAGAAAGTCTTTTCCATGGTCTACAAATTTTTACATGACCTGTTCCCTCACTATCTCTCTGATTGTAAAGAAAATACATTTCTTTGTTTACTTGTTTATTGTCTTTTCCCCCAACAACCACTCACTCAAATAAATTGCAATGTGATTGAGGATGAAATTACTCCCTGTTGTGGAGCCTTACCTCCTCAGTCTCTGACGCAGAGTGGATGCCCAGTAAATACTGCTAAATGAACAAGTCAATGTATGAATGAATAAATTTCTGGATCATCCCTAGATTTCAGCAAAATAGTCTCTGTGTGTCCTTTTCCAGATCAGTGAGCTACTGAGGTAGAGCTCTGCTCTCTGTGTACCTCAGCAGATGGATACTAGATTAAATTACATGACAATGTCAGTAAAATGCTCAATAGCTTCTTAGAGAGAGAAATATAAAAATAAGAAGTTATCATTATGCCATTAGCGTTATTACTACTACCTTGGCTGCTGCTGCGTTGATGGCTAATAGCGTCTGATCATTTCCATGATCTTGTCTTTGGCATGTCCAGTCTCCTTTCCCAATCTCCTTTCTTTTTTCCCCATCTCCCTCAACCTTCTTTCCTTGTTTGGTGAAATTTTGTGACACACCACAAGATGAATGTCATTAGAGTGTTGTTCACAGCATCCTCAATCTATCACAATAAGCTTCAGCATCTTTCAGAGGAATTAGCAGAGGAACAGAGAGCCATACCATTATGAGAAGCAGGAACCTGGAAGTCAATACGGGCTCAATCACATATTGAGGAATCTTTCTCAGCCCCAATTTCCTCTCCTACAAAACAGGGGTGTTATTTACACCTTCCTGGTCAGAATCGCCTGAGGATTAGAAATTCATCCACTGCAATTCTATAATACAAATGAATAGAGGTTCAAATAAAGCAAATACAAATATACTGAAATATCAATGAGCACAGCCCCTGTCCATAAGGAGGACTGAGTCAGTGGGGTTGGTTCTTCTGGTTCCTCTACCCATAGCCTGTAGTTTCTCTGCTGGCTGGCTTGGAACACCTCCTGCATTGTTATGTCTTTTTTTTTATCCACAATTTCTCTTTGCAGAAGATGCCAAGATGGAATGCATTGTCAAGTAAATGTTCCATAGATGCATATTATATACATAGAAATATATACATATCTATCTGTCTGTGTCTGTCTATCTAAATCATGGGTACAGAGTTCTATGAATTCTCACAAAGCAAGTACATCCAAGGTCTGGCATTCCAATTAAGAAACAGGTTACCACTAATACCTCCAGAAACACGTCTCATCTCCTTCAACCATTGTCTCGTTCCTGAGTTTCTCAACCTCTTTTTGTTGGTTTTTTAAAGAAAAGGCAAAAGCAGGAATGAAGGTGAGCAGGCAGGCAGGCAGAAAGAGAGAGGAGGGAAGAACATTTATTTTATTCAGTTGCTCATCTTGGTGCTCCCTCCGGTCCCTGGTCTGGACCCTGGGTCCTTGGCATGTATGTGGACTACGTCTGTGGCCTTATAAACTAGGTCACTAGGGTGTACCAGCGAGAATAGATTGATTTTGCTGTTTTGACCAGTGCAGAAATGAAATCATACCATATGCCTTCTTTTGTGATCAATTTCCATGTAACTTGATGCTGTTCATGAGATTCTTCCCTGCGGTTGCATGAAAATGTAGTTTATTCTTTCTCATTTCTGTATTGCGGCCCATTGTGTGAATGTATGACAATTTCTTTTGATAGGCATTTGGGGGTATTTCTTATTGATACACATTTGGGGGTATTTCCAATGGAGGGATATTTAAATAAAGCTGCTATGAATATTCATGTCTTTTGGTGAACAGAGGATAGAGTTCAGTTGGGCATATTCCTAATTATGTGTTGGGTTGTAAGATGAAGACATACTGAGTTTTTAGTAGATATTAACCAAAGAGATACTGATAAAAGTGACTGTATTCTTTTAACTCTTCCCACCAATGCCTGGAGTTCCCATTGTTCCTTTTCATCCTTCTTGTCACTCTCTAACATTTGAGTCAGACTGACGATCGTGATACCAAATTGTGGCTTTAATTTATATTTTCTGAGAGAGAGAAAAGTTCAGCAAATGTTTAAATGCTGACTTGCCATTTTCATATTCTTATTAGTGACTCCTTTGTGTGTTTTACCCATTTTCTTTTCTTACTGAATTGTCTGCCTTTTTCTGGTTGGCTTTTGGAGATCTTCATTTCTTTTGCACAAGAGTTCTTTCTAAGATACATGTATCATAAATATTTCCTTCCACTCTGTAGTTTCCTTTTTCATTCTATGAATACTGGTAGCTTCTGATATGAACATAGGTTCTTAATTTTAAAGTAAAGTTCAATTTATCATTCTTTTTCTTTAAACAGTGATTTTGCATCCTACTGAATAAATATCAGCTTACTAAGAAGTCATGTTTTTTTTCTTGTCTCATATTTAAAAAGATTTTTTTCTTTTACCTTCCACTAACATTCTTCCTTCTCAGATAACTGTTTTTCTATGACTCCTCTACCTAACAGACAGAATCACTCCCCTTTCTAAATCTTCATAATAAGATGCATTACTTTTAGTATCCCCTTTACATTACATATGAACATGACTGATACACGTTTGCATGTTTAACCTCTCTGTCTCATCCCTGTACTCCATTCATCGTCCAGTGATCTAAATTCACAAAACCCTGGTCACGATGTGTCCTAAGTAATTCCACACCAAGGACTATGTCCGCAGTCTAAAGTGGTGGCATCTCATCTTGTGCACTGCAATAGGCCCTAGCTCATCACCAATCTCTAATGCAGCCCCTCAAAAAACTGACCACATAACACCACACTGATATTCCCAAACAGCCATCTTTTCATGGCAATTTCTTTTTTAAATCCTTTATATGGTGTCCACGGCTCTCGATTAATGTTCACTCAGTAATGTGCTGCAGAGACCTTCCAGCATTTGAAAGACTGTCTTTCTCATCATTGATATCTTTGCTTTCATCTCTTAAGAATTTTTTATTTTCTCAAAAGCCTCTTCTCTCTGCCTCCCTAGCCATATTCCTGCCCTCCCCTTCGTTTTTCAGATCTTATACTATGCATTTTTTTTTTTACCAAGAAAACTTCCCTTATTCCTTCATGTTTAAGTCTCCATACTGGTACCATAGAACTCTCATACTTTTCTGCATCAACATTCATAACACTCAATATTTTTCTAGTCTGTCTTCCCTGAAACTATGCCCTCCTGTTCACTACTGCATCACTGTGCCTAGCCCAGTGCAACATGGGTTCTCAAAGGGTAACTGAATTGAATTTAACTGATTTGCATTCATCTCTGGAGGCTCCCATTGGATTTGGCACATAGCTCGTCACAACAAAGGTTTAACTATTCAGGGATTTCATAAAATTTTAGAATCAGTATTGAGAAAGACTTAAAGACAATCTATTTCAATCACCCAACCCAACTGAAGGATGATTAAACAATCTTTATAACATTCCTACCAAATGTCATCTTCTAATCACTTTCTGATAACAGGGAGTCCTTCAGATGATAGCTCTAGGTGTGGGCATGAGTGCACCCTAGAAGATCTATTTTATCCTGAGTCAAAAGCTAGGCTCCTTACAGACATGATCCCCCCCGCACCAGATTAGAGTTGCCCCCTTTCACCCATATGCATAAAGCTGACTATCTTTTCTGCAAGACACATTTTAGGTATCTGTAGACAAGTCCTTTCTCTTCAGTCCTTTGCTCTATCTCTTCAGCTATTTATCTTAAGACAACTTCCTTCAGGCACCCCGTCATTTTGTTTCTCACTGTGCCTCTTAAAGTGTGGTCTGAGTTGGAACCAATTCCCCAGATGTACTCGGACCGATCTAGAATAAGCTAAGGTTGTCACCTCATTTTTGTGGATAACACACTTCTAATAATATAACCAATAGCAGGTCTGAGCTTTGGAGGAATCAGGCTTATGCAAGAGCTGATGTTTTATGAAAATAAATTTAAAAACTAAACAACACAAGTGAGTATTGAGAATGAGAAGTACCAGACCTTAAGCTTCATTAGCTTCATGGTCAATCAACCTTGAAATGTCTCTTAAATCTTAACTACTTCCTAGTAACATCCTCTTAAACCTTTCTCACTTTACTGCAATTATAACTCACAAGTCTCTCCACCTCTGACATGCACAGCAGAGTGAACAAACTCAGACTGGAGTCAAAGTTCTTGAATTCAAACCTGACTCGCTTCACAAAGTCACTGTAAGTATCACAGGAACCAATGTGTGGAAAATCGGGGCACACTGAAGACAGGCCTAGCTTTCTTATCTACTGCTCTTCAGGAATTACCAAACCCATCTGTCTAGTCTTGTCTCTACTAAAGAGAGAAGGGTTATTCTTTGTGTATTTGAGGCTTTGTTTTGTAACACTCAACCACTTTCTCGGGCTGAATTTCCCTGAGGAGTTTTCATTCATTGTTCCCAAATGACACTATTAAGCCCACGGCACTGTTTTCCAACTGTCTTCTATCACAGGACCATGAATCAGTTACCAAGGAACCAGAATATAAAAGCCATATTAGGCTCTGCTCAGTTCCACCTGCCAATCTCAACCCAACTTTCCACCCACTGACATTCAGAATCACCTTCATCATATACCTTGCTAGAAGGTCACATTTTAAGCCTGCTCAAAGTTAAAGCATGTCTTTTTTTTTCCTGACTATAAAGTTAATACAAGATCATTGTTGAAAAGATAGAAAGGGAACTGGGAGCCTAAAATAAATCCTCTATAACTTAGAGGTAACCTCTTTTAACAGCTTGACACATTTCCTTGCAATACTCTTTTCCCTTTTTCTTTCACATTGATCAGACCAGGCCATGAATTAAGTCAGACACCATTTCATTTAAAAAAAAAAAAAGAACATTCTATTAAATTATTTTCACATATTCTTGGAAATTCTTTATAAATAACATTTGAGTACCTGTCTAATGTCATGTTGTATGGATGCAACATAATTCACTTAGTCTTTTCATGTGGAAAATTGAAATGTTGACATTATTTTTTCTATGCTAATTCATGCTTTTTAAAACAGTACTATCTATACTTAAAACCTTGTCCTTTTTTCCTTGCAATCTCCTCTTCTATACTGAATTAATAAGGGTGAAATGACTATTTTAAAGGGTATACATATTTTTAAGGCTTTAAATATGGAGTACCTGACATATACAGACATTAAACAACTATTCATATTTATCTAGATCAGCAATTCTCATAACTGTAGCATTCTCACCAGAAGCATCAAGGAGTATCTGTCTCTACACTCCAGCCAGTAAGCGAACGTAAACTCTGCAAACACACACACACACACACACACACACTGACTACCACCAATGATTAACAAAAGAAGGAGAAAGAAGATTATAGAGAACCAAAAATTCTATAAAATGCCCTACATTTCCAGAAATTCAAATAACACCTGCCAAAATACATTGAAAATCAAACACAATAATGTAGGAAATTCAGACGCGGTGATATGAAACTTTAATATATATTAGATCTGGAGCATCTATAAATAACACTGTTTAGACATTTTCATCAAAATAATCAGATAAGGTTCACATTTCCATACTTTATATCTGAAAACTAATTAATAACCATGAATGCAATGTCTTGTATATGTTACAAATTTGTAAAGATAACATGCGATCACTGTCTTCATTTCCGCATGCTGGCTTCATCTCCTGCCCCTGCTTCGCCGCCCCTCCACATCCTGCCTCCTGAAACTCCCGGACACCCCGATCTGCGGCTCCCCACCGTCCTCGGGTCCCACCCTCGCCACACGCAGCCTACCTTGAAGGTGCAGTTTGCTCTCCGTGCTTTGCAGAAGGACGGAACTCACAGAGTCCAGACTGTCATAGCTGTTACACCCCAGAGGCCCAGTACGCGTCTCTGTGACCTGGAGTGGACATCAGAGTGACAGACGTGAGACAGCTGCCCGTGTGTGGGACGCACCCCGCAGTCGGCCCCCAGCAGACAGTCTTCTGGCCTGAGCCGGAGGCCGCTACCTAAGCAGGCAACTGTGCCGAGCCCTGCCAGGCGATCAGCTCACAGGCTAGCAGGCCGTCTAAACACCTCGACTGGAGCCTTTGCCTGGTTCTCACTTCGCAAGGTCCTTGGACCAACCTAAGAATTTATTGTAAAAGCCTGGGCTTTGGGACCAGGAGAATCAGGGCTCGATTCTGGTTGAGCCATTGACCTAAGGAAGTCACTTATCTTGGCGAACTTTCTGCAGCACTCTGAGGGTTGTCAGTCCTTTCCAGGCAGATGTAAGACTAGACATGACCGGTGTATGTGCTGAGACTGACACACAGCGGATGTTCTATATCAGGCAGTTTATTAGCAAAGTCTCCGTGATTTTTAATGAGTCCAGAGGCATTATGATGAGGTGAGGACATTAAAACCATTCCCATGTTCCAAAAGACATTTTCAACAATCAGAGCCATTGTAGAATAAAACATCCTGTTTCCAGAAATGTTTCTAGAAACTTCTCTGAGAATACCTAAGGCATTTGTATATTCAAAAAGATAACCTTGACATTAGAATCATTTCTTATAACCCTTTGTTGAACATAATGACTTATAGGGTCTGGAAGTTTACATCTGACTGTAAGGAAAGGGCATCAATTGTTTTAGAAAATGAAGACTTGGAAGCAGCCAAATACTTCTCCAAATGCCAGCTCTGCCTTTTTCCAGCAGTGAAGCCTGGAACTTTCCCTTGTCTCCACTTCTCTGTGAGTTGACATATTAGTAATACACTTGCCCACCTCTATAAAGAATCTTATTTTTGAACTGTTTATTATGAAGGGATAGTAGACACAGAGAGGTTCATTAGGTTTTCATTTTTAATAATTGATTCTGTTTCTGTAAAAAACCTAATCATAGTTATTATTGAATGAGACTCCAAACTACCAATTTGTTTTGCTAAAGATATCCTAGCGAAGAAAACCCTGGGCAAAACTTTCCCACCTGACTCAGCTGCCAGTCTAAACCGAAGCTGGCAGGGAGGCCAATGCTACCAGCTGAGTCTTGTGGTAGTGTCAAGAAACAGCAAGAAAATTCCAGGTCTGAGACTGAGGGGAGAAGGCAGGGCCATTGTACAGAATGCTTCCTGAGTGGTCTCTGTGCTGTTTCTCTGAGAAATTGCGAGGAAGGAGGCAGGTCGCCCTTCCAAGATGCGCAAAAGAGGATTATCTGCTGACAAGAGTTTCGATATCTCAATTCCACTCCCATCCAGGGGAGAGAGCCATTTGGTGATAATGAAAATCAGGCCTTGGCTCCAGGCCGACCGTGATGGCTTCATACAGACCCGTCCTCTCTATGCTGGGTTCCCTAAAAACATAATCCCCCCAATACAGGCGATGCTTCTCGGATAAGCTGGCTCTGTGTGTCGAGCTGATTTATTTCTCCTTCCCCCCTCCCGTCTTAGTAATTTGCCCCCATTTTATTCTTCTCTCAGTCAGTTTCTGACTCAAGGGCTTGGGTGTCCCCCCTCAATACCCTCCCCCCACAAACACACATTTTCTTAATAGAAGGCTTGGTCTGCATTTTATTCATGAGAAGGAAATTAGACTGAAGATTGAGAAGCAAAGTGCAGCTATAATCTAGTTTTAAAAAATTGGAGGTATGAGCTCTCTAGCTGGGGACCCTCAGAATTAATTCTTTCTACCAAAAATACCCTCCCTTCTTCTCTTTATAGAGGTAAACCCTGAATTTACTGTTTCAATGGCATTTCCCCTAGAATCTCCTCTCCTATAATGAATTAGTAAGGGTGAAAGGACTATTTTGAGGGATATATTTTCTGTAAGGTTTTAAATGTTAATGGAGCACCCAACATAGTGCCATATAACAGACATGAAACAAATATGTAGGTACATGTGTATGTGTATATTTATGCATATGTATATATGTATATGTTTATGTATGTGTTCATGTATGTTTATGTTGATGTATATGTATATGCATGTGTATATGCATGTGTATATGGATATATACCAACTCTCTCTGCATTTTCACCAACAATGGCAAAGATCCTGGATTCTGTCTTGTTTTGTTTCTTCCTAAGTGCCCATGCGCTAAGGCATTAAATTGAAAGACGAAAGCAACTCTTCTAATGTGGCCATTTAAACGAAAATTAAATAAACTTAGAAATTTAGCTCCTCAGTAGCCACACACCAAGTGTTCCAGGATGTCACATGAGAAGTGGCTCCTGTCACGGCCCCCACGTAGAGCATTTCCATTATCCAGAAGGGTCTGTGGACAGCCCTGGATCAGCACATGACAGAGGGTCTGTTGGCCTGTTTTATAAATAAAGTTTTATTGGAATACATGCACACTTGTTGACATATTGTTTATGACTGACTTGTGTGTGACAGCAGAGCTGAGTTGTGCCATTAACCTATATGATCTTCAAAACCCGAAATACTAATTATTGTTCACAGAACGTATTCACTGATCCCCGGTTTAGAGAAACGCTAGTTGCTGTTAAGGAACTCTCTAGATATTTAACCATCAGGAAAAGCCTTGGACCTTAGGGTTCCCATCTGTAAAATGGGGAAAGGGGAAAGACCAACACCGAGGTTAAAAAATTACTGACGTAGGCATCGGTGATCTGACTCTTGCAAGTTCTGTGACCTTGAGAAAATCATTTACCCATAATAGCTCCCATTTCTTCTCTTAGAAATGTTAGGGAGCAATTGGTCTTGAGCAGGGGATGGGGCAAGGGTGAAAAAACAGGAAAACAGGAAAATAAACAAAACACAGAAGGCAGACCCTATTCATCAGCTTAAACATAAGGGAATCTTTCATAAGGAGCCTTTCCAATCCGAAGTAGCAAGTCTCCCCTTTTGGTGCGTCCGGCTCATCATACGATCATTATAGGAATCATCTATCCCTGTGGACAATTGGGGAGACACGCACCGCGACGTGCAGCCAAGGTGGCGGAGCCCAGGCAGAGCCTACAAAGGTCCCTCCTAGAGCTCCAGTGGGCTCCTCTGGGAATGACCGACTGCCCTTGGGACCCCACCCTTACTTGCGCTTTGCCCCTGTGCTCTCCCTGCTGCGCCCACGTGACTTTGTGCTCTTCCCAGAGGCTAGAATTAACGGGATTTCCCCAGATCACCGAGGAGGAGAGCACTGCACTCATGCTTCTAGACTATTCTGTTATCCCGTTTCTGGGATGGAAGTAGCCAGGGCTTCTTCATTTCCCTCTTTTCATTCTGCCAACCCCCCAGTTTCGTGGGTCCTTTCACCAGGGAGTTTGTCGGCTGGTGATTTGGGAGCTGCCTCTCTCCCAGGTGGAGGTGGAGGGAGAAAAGCCCCACTGCTTTTCAAAGGTCTCTGCTTGTTTCTGAAGCTCAAATCATTGTTACATCATAAAACCGTGTGCTAGCTTTTCAAAGGTATCACTGCAAGTTCTTTTCAAAGATCTTGCACTGTTTCTGAAGTTAATGGTTGTTGAGTGAATCATTGCTAAGAATCATTGTACACTAATCATTGTCAATCACAGGACCCTGAGCTTGCTTTCCTATGAGTTACTTTAGGAAGTGGTTGGCAGGTTTGCTATGAAGCTAACTGAAGTCACTCTACAGAGGGGACTCATCCCACCTTCCACCCTTATTATTTGTCAATAAAAACATCTATTTGCTTTCTCATGAGTTGATTCCTGGTGAAGCTGTGATGCACTGAGTCTTGGGGAGATATTGTCTCCCCAAGAAAACAAGAACCCTGAAGGGGAGATACCCCATGGTATCAGAGAGCCTGCAAATCATCAATTCAAACTAAGAGTCACTGAGAGGGTGGGGACACTGCTGGTCATCACCAGGGCTGTCCCAGAACATCGGTTCATGTGGTCAGTCTATGAAAATGCCCGTGCCAATACAGGGCACTTGACAACATCAGTCGGGGCCACTGTTCACTGCACGAGTAAGAAGCCAGCGCAGGTGTCTGCCCATGGCCTCCCCAAATGCCTTACTGCTCTGTCGTCTTAAGGAATTGCCCCCCGACCCGCCGTCAAGCCATACCTTAATGGCTCCAGATGATATCTGGATTTCATGGAGCCTCCTCATGGTGCCATCACGGTCCACAAAGTAGGACGATGCGAGCTGGTGCAGAGCTTCGACACTTTGAGTGGCGTTCCCTGACTTCCTGTCGAGGCGACTTTTGTCCATGTACATGGTCAGGGCCTCCTCCCCTGCATGGAAGAGGAGAGAGGCTCAGGCGGCCTGCTGAAGGTTGGGGAAGGACACCAGGGCCAGCGTGCTGAACTAGCCTTAAATCTCCCACGGGTATTGCCCACATTTCTCCACCCCTGCGAGTCAAGAGCACAGTGGAAGAGAAACAGTCCAGGGTGGCTGTGAGCACTAAGCCCCATTAGGACAAGCATCATGGAAAAACTTAGTCTTCAAGTCTAACCCCTACTAACCCAAATCACAGTTTCACCAACATTATTCCTAACACAGCTCCTCTCCTCCCTGTCTCTTGTGTGACAGATTTGCTGTAGATGAACCCTTCCCATTCTTTTTTCCTCCTGTTTTCTTCTCATCATCTAGTTTCTCCTTTTCCAGTCTCATTTCCTCTCTCCCTTCTCTTCTTTCCACCTCCTCTCTTTTCTCTCTCCTTCTGCTACCGCTTCCTAGAGAGATACACAGCTGGATGGGGGGCGGGGGGGGAGAGGGGGAGAGAGAGAGAGAGAGAGAGAGAGAGAGAGAGAGAGAGAGAGAGAGAGAGAGAGAGAGAGAGAGAGAGAGAGAGAGAGAGAGAGAGAGAGAGAGAGAGAGAGAGAGAGAGAGAGAGAGAGAGAGAGAGAGAGAGAGAGAGAGACAGAGAGAGAGACAGAGAGAGAGAATTTAGAGACAAATAGGCAGATAGGGAAACTATGTGGCTATATATAGAGAACAAAAACAATGTATCACCTGAAGTCAGACATTGTCTATATTAACCACCACTTTCCCTCTTGTACAAAACCCAGTGCTTGGCTTATAACAGACAGTCAGTAAATAGTTACTTAATTCAATAAACATTTCTTAAATATCTATTTAAACATATACCAGACATCATGCTTTTACGAGCACAGTGGAACAGCGATGACAAGAAAATGGGCATATAGATGAAAAGAGACCAGAGAAAACATGTTTTACTCCACGAAGACTCCCTTAGAGCAACATGCAGAGATTAAGAACAGTACTAATTTACAGGGTCTTTTATCTGGGGTAACACGCTGGTTCTCCAGAACTTCCAAAAGGAAGCTGCAGATACTCCTGGTCATTATTTATATTCCTGGTTTCACCCTCTCCGACTGTGGACCTGAGGACATTTCTTACCTCTCTATTTCTTATTTTGTTAATGAACAAAGTTAGGAGAAGAATAGTACCTACTACACAGAGTTCTTAAGAGCACAGTAACTGATACATGCAAAGTCCTCATCTGGTTCCCTGTACCAGTCAGAGCTTGTCTGGAGTAGCAGTGAAATGCAGTGCCTGGTATTAGATCGGACTTGAACTAGCTGGGTGAGCGAGTTATCTGCCCTCCTAAGTTTCAGTGTCTTCATGTGTAAAACTGGGGATACTAACTGCACTTACCTTCTAGGATTAAATTAGTTAATTACATAAAGTTCCTGAACCCCGCCTGGCACATGATAAGCATGACAGATGCATGAACCACCATTATTTGATGATGGCAACATATTAATAGTCAAGATTTGTCCCTGCCTCTCCTCAACCCAATAGAGTGGGATAATCAGCGCACAAACACTCTCGCTGTTTTCCGAGGACAAATGCCTGCTCTCTAAGTCAACTGCTATTTCTCATGATTTTTTGAGGAGTAAAACCAATTTATCTTCAGAACAGTGGCTAACCTATGAAGTAGGCACAGTCCTGACCCACAGGTTACTTCCTCGGCCTCAGATCCACCCCTGACTGCTTCTGGAACACAGTCCACAGTCAGAATTCTACACCTGCAGCCTCTACCTGGCTTTTCCCTTGATTCTCGGCCTGTTCCAGCCAAGTCATCCACCTGCCTCCATCCCTGACAATTTTCCTCCCCAGCGTCCCCCAGTCTCCTCTTTTCTACTTGGAATGTCATACTGTCCCTCCCTCCCCTCCATGTCCTATCCAGCTTTTGGGGTCTAATTTCAAGGTCTCTTCCTCTTCCTCTGCCATCTCTGCCCTTGACCTAGGATACTCCAGCTCTCCACAGAGCTCAGATGTCACCTGCTGGGGAGCCTCCCAGTCAGGCCCTCAATCACCTGCCTTCCATCATTCTCCAGCTCATTGACTCAGGGTAGCTCAACAAGTCTGCACCGGGTGTCGTGTGCAGGCCAAGTACCATGGCCGGCTCCGGGGTGGCCATGAATGACATTGTGCCATCAGAGTCACCAAGTGATTACACACATGCCATCCACACGGAGTCACTGGCTGTGGGTAAATGCGGAGCCCTTGACATGAGATTAGTCCGGAGTAAGATGCACCGTAGGGTTAGACTGCTCAGCAGATCTTACAAGATCTAGAGAATGTTTAAACATGAAAACATCTCACTGATAGTTTACTCTACTGATTACATGTTGAGAAGGCAGTATTTTGAATAGATCGCGCTAAACAAAATAAGTGCACTGATTCTCTCCTATTACTCTTTACCTGCAAAAATGCAGTTTTGAGGAAAACTTGAACGCATACGTGGCTTATGCTGTGGCTCCTGTTACATTTCTACAGATAACACTGAGACAGGGAGACAGACTTAAGGTATCATTTCAAGGTACCAGATGAAAAATCAAGGTAGGGGATTTGAACAAAGGGAGCCACATCTCTGTTGATAATGTGGAGTCGGGCGTTGATGAGCTGGTCTCTCCAGGTACAAGCCCTGCTCCTTTCAGTATGCTCTACTCTACAGTCAGGTGTCACTCATGGTTGAGGCTCTGCTTTTCCGTTTTTCTCCTGGCTAACTTCTACTTTACCCTTCCACGTCATCTAAGACAACACAGTCTCGAGTCCCCCACTCCGAAACTGGATTAGAGCTCTAACCATGTATTCCGGTGATCAATTTTTTGCTCCAATACATTACCTATCAGCTTTCCTGGTGATTGCTTATGTATTAGCCTTACGTATTATGTCTCCTTCACTAGAGAAGTAGCACTGTGAGGTCAAGGAGTATGTTTGTCTCTCCTCAGTTCACTGTCATTGCTTATTGCAACATAGGCATATATTATGTGCTTCACAGATGATCAGGGAATTGGTGAGTGCCGGAATAAATATGAAAGTGAGCGAACTTTAGAGAGTTTATTGATGGACATAAGGAACCTGGCCATTACATGGAAATCTCCCAGTAGGAAGATTCATCATCATCAAAATTCATTCCACATGCTTAGGTTTGAGGTGAATGTAGAATCAGACACTCAAGTTTTCACCTTCCCTTGAAGCCTTCAGAAGTTATGCAGGAGGTCATCATAGTCCATTCTTTGGACTCCACAGCACATGGAATGAATATGGATGGCACATGACTTTACAGGCAGTGAGACTGTGAGCTCTAGGGCAGCTGGGTAGTGACCTGTGGAAGCAATGACTCAATTCTGGTTCTTCCTTGTACTGTCCCCAATGCTTCTTTTAGGTCAGATGAACAGCAGATGTTCAGTTATCAACTGAGGGATGAATGGATTGATAAACGGATGGATGGGTGTGTCGATGACTGGCTAGATGAACAGAGAGATGGATGGAGAGGTAAATGACTGAATAAGTGAATATGCTAGAAGCGGGAAATAAATATTCCACGTGTTACCTCAGCTTCTCCAAGGGGCCTGAGAAAGGGAAGGTGAAACAAGCCTAGCTTCCTCTGGACTGAGAACCGGCAGAAGGAAATCTCAGATCAAGAGGGGTTAATGGGCTCCCTGCTGCATTACCAGACTTAATTTCTTGTTTATTAAGAGAATGTTCTGTTGAGAGCTGACTGCTCATGTGGGCATTCCTACAAATTGCCTCTTCACCCTATATAGGCCCTTTCTTCTCTCTCGCTGTCCTCCAGGGGGCCTTGCTTCACCCCAGGGCAGCACTGTTCTCAGAGTGGCATGCTGGAAGACACACAGGATGGGGAGGAGGGAGGAGCTGGTCACTGCACTCTTTGAGTCAATAAGGAATGCTCTTACCAATATCATCTAGGTTCTTCCCATCCAGCTAAAAAACACTGAGGGCCACTGGTAGGAATGAATAAAGAAAGTTATTCTCTGGTCAAAGAGGAAGTGGGGAGCTCCTGTTCAAAATGCCTCTTCAACCCCTTGCCAGGTGGGGACTAAGTTATATGTTTTTTTGCAAAGGAAGGGGAGGAGAGGCATGACCTGTAGGTCTCTAGCAAAAGGGGCGGTGGAGTGTTCCAGAACCAGGGGACCTACTCCCAGTCCTAATTTGGTCTGGACCAGAGCTGTCAGGACAGCGAGGGTAGGGATTTAAAGTCCTTGTCCTTTGTCTACTCTTCACCTCTATTTCATCTGGCTAGTTCCCATAGTTCTCCACGAGCGTAGTGGTTAACTCACATCTGAGGGTAGCTAGGGTGTGTGCACATCAGTCTATGCAGCTGTGCCCACGATCCTTTGCACACCTGCACGTGTACTCACACAGACACAGCTTCTGAGGGGATTTCTTTGCTCCAAAATATGATTTTCAAGAAGACTAGAAGAAATTGCTGTCCCTGGATCCCACTTTTTCCCTTCGCCACTTCCAGAGGAATCTCACTCATGCCAAGTAACTGCTTATACACTTCAACACAAATGTGAGGGCCCCTGCAAACATCTTAGATGTCAGAGCTTCCAGCAGCTCTTCTTCCTCTTTCTCACAGCTTTTCCTTCTTCTTCCCACAGGAGCCACAGGGAGCCTGTTAGGGTATCTGTATAATGAGCTCGGGGGTCTAATGCACCCTACATTTTAGGCCCAATTTGGAGCTTTCCCTCCCACTGCCTTCTTCTGTCATGGCACCTGAGAAGCTTTCCTCCCTGCTCGTCCACAGTCTGGGGACCCTGGGTGGGAGCAGGTCCACAGTGTCGCTGGGCAGCTCTGTGGCCACACTCTTTAGCGTATTGAATAACTGTTCACTTCAAGCTTGCAGTGTCTGTAAGGTTGTAAAAATATCAACTAGATGGCTACTTCCCACCGACAACGTGTGAAGAGAAACATGGCGCTGCTCATGAAGTCGGCGTCACCTATCTTATCAAGTCAGAGGCACTTGTCCGTGGACAATAATACGTCTCTCTTCATCTAGCAATTGGCTAGTTCATCTAGCCTATTTCGGTGTGTTTCTTCTTGGCTGAAATTGCTTTCTTTGCACACTGTTGGAAGTTCACCATAAGTTCAACAAAACCGATGACAATCTTCCAGGGTATAGTTTGGCATGTGGATGCCGTCATTGATTTCTAGAGTGACTCTTTGAACTCACAGCACAAATGAAAGAATTAAAAATCTGCATATAGATATGGAATGAGTGCTACCCAGGGATTTGGGCAAACAAAGTTCGCCTTATACATTGGTCAAATATGGGACTTGTCTAGCCTGACATCTTAAGGACCATCTTTTGCTGCTGGAGTGTGCCCTTGGCAATTCACCTGGCACCCTGAAGAGCTTTTCAAAGCATCTCTTCTAAATGAACATGGTATTCTCCTTAGGAAGAAACACAGTGAATACAATTTTCTGTACTCACTTATATTTAGGCAGGAAACTTTGACATCCAGACAGCGAAGTCAGTTTCTCAACGTCTCCTATCCGTCTACATGAGTGGAGAGAACAAGCTTTGATCCTGAGTCCTGTCGCCCCTCAGCCCGCTAGAGGCGGCGCTAATGACAGTAAGAACAGTGACACATGACACTGACGACAACGACAGGGGCGTTTTTTTGTGCCAAGCACTGTGTTAAGCACTTTCAGTGCATCGTTTTATTTCATCTTCCCAGTATGCATGAAGGAAGTCCTATTATTATTTCTGTTTATGAAAAGAGAAAACCCTAGGCTTGCAAGTTTGAGAGACTTGCCAAGATGACACCAAGCTGGCAAGGAGCAGGAGGCAGGACTGGAACCCAGCAATCTAACTGCCAGACCCACTATTCATTCAGCAGAATGCAGCACCTTGCTTCTTTCCTGTGGATGAAGATGGCTCTTAAGAGATATTTCTCCATAAGGGAATGAATGAAATACTGCTGCGGGGAGGACACGGCACAGTGCTGGCACATTGTGCTCCATTGCCAGTAAGTCTTCCCCCCGTCCCTGTTTCTACTCCTCCACACTGAGGACTGAGGGAGCATTCAGGACCTGCCGTCCAACCCTGGAACCCAGTCCAAAGCTTTGCATATTTTAAAATGTTGTGCTGTAAAAACAGGAGAGAAACAAGATTCTGTGAATAATTCACCACCTTGCCTTGGAGAAATTAAAAATACATTTCACTGCAAAAGAAAGGTCTTTGTTATTTGAGGTTTCTAGGGATTCAGACAGAACACAGCTTCTCGTAGAAGAACTGAATTGTTCGCAATGATTTTTTTGTTTT
This sequence comes from Solenodon paradoxus, assembly GCA_004363575.1. NCBI lineage: Eukaryota > Metazoa > Chordata > Mammalia > Eulipotyphla > Solenodontidae > Solenodon > Solenodon paradoxus. Next base: position 60,475 of record RJWH01003709.1, on the reverse strand, counting down.
GTTTTGTTTTTTTTCCAAGTGAAACGGGAGGCGGGAGAAGTTAAAAGGAAACAGGTTAATGCCATGCTCAGGGTAGAACTGATTTCATTTTAACTTTGCAACAGAACAGAACTGCACTCCATGACGTAGCATCTTAAGTCCTGCTTAAGTCAGTATCTGAGCAGCCACAGGCAGCTGATCTGTACTGGCTGGTTGCTTACTGGAGTGAGTTAAGTTAAAGAAATGATTGAGGTTGAATCAAAAAATAATGCAGGCTTGGTGGACAGGAAATTCTAAGTGAAAAATGTAGAGCTGCTCAGTAAGTAGTCGCTGCTATTCTTGCAAGAGAAAATGAATTCGCCTGACCAGTCTCTCCCCTCATAGTCCCCACCATTATCAAAGTACTAACTGGGCTTGCTCAAATCACTCTGTGTGTGTCACCTAGAAAGCTTTACCACTGTCTTTCCACTCAGTCGGTTCCTGCCAAGTAACCTGCATTTCCTCTGTAGACCTGGGCCGTGCTCAGCACTCCAGCTCACAGTGCTCCCCCCATCTCTGAAGGTCAGCTGTGAGAAGCAGACCGTGGTCCCCCCACCCTGCCTCCTGCCCTCATTAATACCCCCATCTTTTTTAGCTGGCATGGGCCACAGCTAAGTGCAACTTAAGCTTTCTGAGCACATGTTGCACCACAAAACAGACTTTTGTTAAGTTTTGGTCCTTGAGGCAGAAAACTGATGTCCAAGGGACAGCAGCTCCTGTTATAGAATGATGCACACGGGAAAACACAGACACATCTAAAAGCACTGGTCTCTACCGTTTCTCAGTTTTTGGCATTTCTTTCCTCTTGCATCCTCCCCTTCCCATGCCCCCTTTCCTCTTTCCTTCTCCCCTCTTATCTGTACTCACAACTGATTATACTCATGGAGGGATGAGTAAAATTGAGCAAGAAGAGCAATTAGTCCACTTTCTTGTTAAACCATTCCAAGCCCACGTAAGACAAAAAGGATATTCCATTTGTAAAATAAGAACCTCAAATATCAGTCCCCAAAGTAGACTGAAATCAACAAAGGCAGTCTCTAAACACCACTTGGAATTTATCTCCCCAGGTTAGACTACATTTTAAATGGACAAAAGCAATAATCTGATTACCATTCCCTACAATTGAGCTACTTCCTAAGTGAAGATATATGTCCAGAAATTTTAGTGAACTCCACAGCAGTTTCCCATAGAATGAAATCAACTGCTCTGATAGGATCACGACACATGATCTGGCTTATCTGGCAAAATCTACTGTTGAGCGATGTACCATGAGAGATGTTAAGAAGGCTTTGATCCTCAGGCAGCCCGCCCTCCTCACCAGCCCCTCCCCATCATGACAAGGTGACGGCCCAGTGGCTGCTGACCTACCTCCCAAGGTGGCAGAGATGAGGAGGTGAGTGCCGTACTTTTTGATGATGGTGTCGATGAACTGCTGAGTGGTAGGTCTCCTGCCAAGCAGGCGGATGCTTCTTTGAAACTCCGGCATGAGGGGCACTGGGTGACGGACCAGGTCTCTCCTCTCGATGGCTGTGTTCCTCACCTTCCAACGGGCAAACTCCCTGGGCAGGAGAGATGAATGAGACTCAACACCCAAGCCAAAGTCCCCCCAAGTGTCCACCCAGGCATTTCTATGTGCAAGTATGACTGCATTCATTTTCAAGATGTGTCAAGTGGTACTTAGATCAAGAGTTCAAGCACCTCTTCAAGCAACAAAAATTTACTCAGTACTCTTCCCTTCACCGGGATACTGTGGTGAGTCAGAAAGAGAGTCACTTTAGCATGTCGCTCACACAGCATCAGGGAGTGACACTGACTAGGTTATGAGTGGACACATGGAAGAAAAAGAAAGTAATATATTGATGATAATTATGGTGAGGATAGTGAGGAGGAAGGAGAAGGAGGAGAAAGATGAAGAGAAGGAGGAAAAAGAAAAGGAAGGAGAAATTTTTCATAACATTTTTGACCACATCAATGTGTCCATTCTGACAAGGAATTATTATTCATTTCTGATACCTATCACAGGACTTCTTTCTCCATTTGCATAGCTATGTAGTTTTTTTCCCCATGTCTCTTCCTAGACTGTGAATGAGAGCCTAAAATGGAATCTTCTTAGGTACATAGTGATTTCTACATGGTAGGATTCAAAAGAATGCTAGCTCAGTAAATACATGAACAAATAAATGGAAGGGAGAAAGCAAAGAAAGAAGGGAGGGAGAGGAGCTATGAGACAGTGAATAAGACAATGGCACAAAGCCACTTGAGACTATTGCCACTAAGACAATTCTCAATCAAATAATTAGCCCAGAGCTCAATTTAATTAAAATTTGAACACACATTCATTGAAAACAATTGATATGGCAAGAAATCAAGTTATGTTCTGAAGAACACGAGGGATAATTTACATTCTTCCCTTGACCAGAGATACAGTAGAACAAAACCAAAGAGCACTGAACTTAGGAGTCCAAGTCAGGTTCTTCCTCGACTTTTTGCAAAGTATATAATGCTATCTTCAGCAGAGCATGTCACTTCTCTCCACCTACACTTCCTATCTATGAAATCCAATTAATATTATCTATTTCCTATTTCTGGTGCACAGATTACACGAAACAGAGGGTGCGAAAAATACCTTTAGAAACTGTCAGGAACTAATCCAACGTGACAGAGAGGTTTATAACTTTATTTCCTCACAAATTCCCACACATGTAAATCATTAAAGGTTCATGTCCGATTAACAAGGAGCATGCAAACTGAAGGCAAGCAGAAATTTAAGGGGTCTTGTTCAGGTTGTTTTTGCTTTAATAATGACCTCTATTCCTACCAAAGATGAAACAGTCTAGAACAACCAGCCCTCGGACCTGTCAAAGTTATCAGGTCTAGGACCCTTGAGAAAAGCAGACTCACCAAGAGGACTCTAAGATCAGGCTAGATAAATGATGGAAGTCAAAGTTTAATGAAAAGGTCTCTCTCTCTCTCACCTCAAAATGGGAGAGACAAATGAGGGAAGGGGCACAGGGCCAGCAGCAGCAGCGCAGGGGTGGAAAGAAGGCCATAATCTCCCTGGCAAGTCAGCAGTGCAATCTGACCTTGATGCCGTGGAAATTGGGTCTGAGAAAAGCTTTCAAGATGGAATATATTTCCAAGTCTCAGAGTTTATGGTCAGCGTCTGCTTATAAAATCTCTGTCCATAATTTATAAGCTAGCTCAAATTCTGAGTCAAGTCCCTTGCACATCTTAGTCAATCAGCACTCCATGAACCCTTGCAGGATACCTACTAAGTGCAACATCTGATATCTACAGATACAGCTCAGTCCCACGTCCTTAAGAGGCTCACCGTCTGGCAGGGAAGATTATTTCAGGTTTATTGTGAATCAAAGACCACAGGATACAGGAGAAGCACGGACTGCTCAGGCCTCTAAGGAAAGCTTCACAGAGGAGGCCATGTCTGAACTTCAGTTTTGAAGTTTGCATGGGATTTAGATAAATAGAAATGTTGTTTATAAAAAAGAATAGAAAAGAAACTTTTCGCATGGAGGAAAGAGCAGGCGCAGAGGGAATGAGGGGAATATATAATATACTATGAGAAGAACCAAACAAGGAGGAGATGTATGAAGAATGGTGCATAAGAGGAGAAAAGATGGAGCAAATGGGATGAGCAGATATGGGGAGAGGAAGGAGACTTGAAAGACAGTCTAGGAGAACTTAACAGGTGTAGTAGGTGGCTTGTGAAGGGATTCCCAGTGATCCTACTCCCTGTTGTTCTCACCTTGCATATAACCCTTTCCCCTTGAGTGTGGGCTGGACCAGACAGTGAGAGTGATGGATAGTTATTTTCATGATTAGATTATCAAGTATACAAAGTATTATGATGTTCATTTTGCTCATTCTCTCTCTCCCCCTCCCCGCTCCCTGCCTCTCTCTCTCTCTCTCTCTCTCTCTCTCTCTCTCTCTCTCTCTCTCTCTCTCTCTCTCCCCTCTCTCTCCCTTTGTCTTGTCTGTCTTTCTAGCTACCATGTTTTGAGATGCTTAATGGAGAGTTTCACCTGGCAAGGAACTAAGGCAGGTCTCTAGCAGACAGTTTCTAAGGCACTGAGACTCATTAAGAATGAAATCTTAACAGGTACCAGTGCATGAACTGGGAAACAGACCTTTCCCAGCTGAGGCTTTACATGGCTATGGAATGGCAAGACCAAAAACAGACAGGAAAGCCATACCCAGGTTCCTGACCTATAGAAACTGTGAGCTAATAAATATTATTGGATGGTACCATGACATTTATGGAGTAATTTGTTCCTCAGCATTTGATGACCAATAAAAACCAAAGAGCATCATCAGGTATTTCTGAGGAAAAGTGTCTTTCCTCATCAGCTCATTCCAGAAATTTATAAAATTATATATAAATGGAATTATAAAATTATATAGAATGTAAATATACATATTTCAGTAGAGTAAACAAATACATATTTCTAGCTATATCTATCAATCTATATCTATAATTACCTGGCTATCATTCATATTTATAATTTATAACTTTAAGTCACTATTTTATTTCATTTCAATATGTCTGCATTGCCCAAAACTAATGTGCTTTTACACACAAGTAAAGAAATACATCAAAAGTTAAAAACCATCAAAAGTCACACAAAGCTGGGAGTAGAACACTGCTAGGCTGATTCTTAAATCATTCTTTTAATGCAGATATTGAGAGGCAGAATATAAAGACCACAGTGAAACCAGGACAGTACAAAAGAATAATGTTACCGCCACCATCAAATTACAATCCTGTGACTCAATTCCTTTAAAACCAACCAACCAACAAAACCCAGAGCCTACAGTCACCCTGCTGTTCACCAATATATGCATTCAGAGTCTGCCATCTGTGCTGCTTCCCTGAAAAACTAGGAAGGGAGCCAAGGCCGGGTTCCAGGTTTCCCCTTGCAGAGTGGATGCAAAACCTAAGTAAGGGAATGTGTGTGACCTGTGGAGTAGCAGCAGAGGCTCTGGGAGAGCTTTTAATAACTGGGTAGTGCTCTTAGGAAGCTCTGAGTCTATGGCCAGCACTGCCTGTTCAGCACCACGGACAGAGTAACAGATACTAAGGAATTCCCTCTTACTGGAAGAAAGGTGAATGCTTAGAAATTCTGCTAAAATATGGATGCTAATATGCATTGATAACTTTAGCCATAGAGGGATCAAAAAAGAAGATCCCTGACTCAGTCTGGGAGTGAGGATGTCCAAGAATTGTCTGGTCCAAGTGGAGTCTTCAAAGAAACATTAAGATTTGGCTAAAGATACAAGAAGGACGTTTCAAGTAGAATGAATATATCATGCAAAAATGAAGGAGAATGAGGGAAGATAAAATAGTTGGAGGGAAATGTGAGAGAGTGTGAGTGTGTGTGTGTGTGTGTGTGTGTGTGTGTGTGTGTGTGCTATAAATGTTAACGAGAAAGACAGACAGTCTGGCAGGGACCACATGATGAAAGGTCTGTACATCAAACTACATTATTAGGTTTCAGTCTATAAACTCAGTTCTTGTTGGCCAACAGTCCAGACTGAAAATGTCTGAAAAAAATAAGTGTATGGGACGACTCTGTGTCCTTCATAAGGATGTTGGAGCAAAGGCTGTCTTTGTCACAGAATTCTACAATTGTATACTCTTTACCAAAATACACTGAAGTAGGAGGGCTCAATAGGACCTAGAACCCTTCAGAAATAGATTTAACTGTTAAAACTGGAATGGTTGATGTATGATTTCAAAATCTGAATACCTGATATTTATCCAGGTCTGAGGACACAGCGGTAAACAAATTAGATAAAAGTATGTTAGCAAAGAGTCTATTTTCTGGGGAGAGTGGATGGAGAATAAAGAAATAAATAAAAGTGTCAGAAGGAGATAAGTACTATGAAGATAAAGGAGGGAAGGTCTGGATGCCTGGAGGGAGGAGTGACGTCAGAAAAGACCTTCCTGACTCCATGATACTTAAGGAGAAACAAGAAGAAAATGTGGACTAGCCCCTGGAGTGGACTCTGAATAAGTAGAGGATGTGGACTATAACCACCTGGCACAAGAGAGATTTAGGAAGAAGAACAGAAGGTGCAAAGATACAGAGGTAAGCATATTTTCATCAAGTAGGCAGGCTGAGATGAGTAGGTGAGTTGAGGAGATGAGCTACAAGGGTGATAGAAAAAAAGTAACAACATATGGACTACGGCTTTCTAAATACTGGAAGATTAAGCTCATTTGGTTAAGATTTGTTGTAAGTTCTAAGTCATCTAGACAGTCAAAAGAAGGTTTTGAGTCATGCCACAATCTGTCTTGTGTTCTAAAAGAGGAGGAATCTTTTTCCCTCCTTAGAAACAGTGTGAAGGTAAACATTTTATGTTCGCAAGTCACCAGGTATCTGCTGCAGCTAATCAAGTCTGTCCTCCCAGAGACAACCATAAACAAGTGAGTGCAGCTGTGTTCCAATAAAACTTTATTTACAAAAACGAACAGCAGGTCAGATGTGGCCCATAGGGAGTACGGCCCTTGTTCCAAAAGCATCCCTATGTCTCCATTCATAGAATCAAGCCCAACTCACTCAATTCATGGATGGGATAACTGGATTTCAAACAGATTAACTTGTTTGCCCAAGAACCCACAGCCAGTGACAGGCAGGGCTGAAATCAGAGCCTAGGGCTGATGACTCCAAGTTCATTGCCCTTAAAAATAATAGAAAATAAGGGAGAATGAGAAAGCCTTGCTTGTCATGTTGTCTAACTGCTCCCTTGGCCCAGCAACAATTTCATGTAAGTTCTCAGTGAATTGAGCACAACACAAAATATATCTTTCCTTCTGAACCCACAGAGCAAGCAAATGCCCCTTGGAGGAGAAGGCAAAGCTCACAATGGCACAGGATCTGCAGAATATGCTTATGCCCAATTAAGCTTCCCAGCAGGGCGGGCAAACCAATTAGGCTGAGATTAAAAAAGGATCCTGGATGGGAGGCCTGGGGTGGCTGCAGCAAGGCCCAGCCCCCTGGGGGAGCAGAAGGCATGAGGGCGGGTGATGACAGAGACAGAGGGCAGACGAAGGCTGAAGTCACAGGGGCAGGATTTCAGATGAAGCTGGAGAAAACATGGTAAGGGCCAGCCTCACTTTTTAGAGCTAAGCATTTTTACTGGAATTCTTCCTTGTCCTCCTTACTAGGCTTCTGCAAACACGCAAACACACACACACACACACACACACACACACACACCCTATAGGTCTAGAGGTGCATACACTCAATGACACGAGTATGAGTATGAAGTATGAGTAGGCAAGCTGGCTCTGGCTCTGTGCCACTGGGTAGAGGCTGACTCTCCTGGGAAATAGGCTAATAATGAGCTTCATCCCTGTCTCTCTCAGTCTGGGCTCTGGAGGAAGAAATCTTGAGTTAAAACCTGACTCTGCCACCAATGAGCTGAGACATCATGGACACATATGCTTTTGCTCTAGAAAATGTAGATGTCATCTAGGGGAAGTGTAACTACTTTACAGGGGTGGGGTTAGAACTTCATTAACTCCTGAAGCCCTCTACCTTGAACATCATAAAGCCCTGAATAAAAGACCATTGTTAAGATATTGCCAATATTAGCATTTTTATGGCTATAGGAGAAGCTCCAAAGGGAAGTTGGGAGAATAGTGGCAGGTGGTGGGGTGGGAGAGGAGTGGAAACAATTATGCTCTTTTTAGTTACCAGTAAGCAGAACTTTGGGGACAGGTGTGACTTTATTCTTGTGAAGTAAGCTAAAAGTAGTGAGTCTGAATTCAAGAACTAGATCCACAGTTTATAAATTCTCTCCAAGTCTATTTCTGCTCCTATGTGATAAAGACTCAAACCAGGCATCTTCCCAATTGTGCTGAGATTTACATGAAATAATGGCCAGGACATGTATTTATAAATTGGCATCAGGGTGTGGATAATTGCAAGATGCTGTTGGTATTTATTAGTGTTATTTGAATAGTACACACATATGTTTCTATTATGTAAATTTTTATTTTATTTTGTTTTGGTTATTCCTGTGTAATGGAGGATAATAATTTCTACTTTCAGAATTATGAGAACATCACCCACAGAGCTGAATGCAGAGTAATTACTGGATAAATGAGAGTTTCCATCATTGCTTTTTGGAGAATCAAGGTTACTAAGGGCCTGTGAAGAAGGGTAGGGTTGCTTCACTCTTCTTAATGAAGCATGTTTTGCAGTCCTTTAAATTTTTTTACTTTGATCTTTCAGGAGGTAGTTTTCAAAATCATACACACTTAACAGACTCACAAATATCGAAAGATGAAAAAGTTGAGGAGGAAAGTAAAATGAAACTTGGGTTAAAATTAGTATGTCAATACTAATTTCATAAGGTCCTGAACATGAGATAGAAATGGTCAACAAAAGTCTCTGCGCTTCTTGTAGCCAAAAAGAATGAATCACAGTAAAAAAAGGGTCTCTAATATCAAGAAGATAACAGAGTAATTTATGTTCAAATTTGCAGGAGAAACACAGATTTTCTAGTTGCTACCATCAGACATAAACATCTTCTGAGGTTTCTGCGGATGGATGGAAATGGGGCAGCTGGTACTGGCAAGTAATAGCCTCAACAATACCTAGTGCTGAATTGTGTCATGTAGCCTGAGAACCGCACATACTACGGTCCCAGAGTCCCTCTAGCCTCATTACCTGAACACTAAGATTCTTGTTTTCATTCTATTTCCAAAGAATTAGTGAATACCACCAATGGGATAAGCCAACTCAAAATAAAAAAAATGCAAATAGCCTGTAATTCTAGTCCATTATGCTCTCAACAAACATTTCTTGGTGGTACAGTATCTCAAATATTCTACAATGTATCCTTCGATTAAGTCACACCACTGGAGAGCTATATATTTGGAAGAGAGAGAGAGACAGACAGACAGACAGACAGAGACAGAGAGAGAGAGAGACAGAGACAGAGACAGAGACAGAGACAGAGAGAGAAGAACAGGAACAATTTCTTTTGCCAGCTCTTCCCAGTCTCTCCCCACATGGTCCCCAGCCAACTCAGGCAAAGGTGAATCCAAGGGCATAAGCGAAGTGGAAATGATGCATCTTAACAAAGATGTATGTAACAAATCCCCCATCTGCCTCCATGGCCCAGAACTGAAGTGAGAGGGCAGCTGAGGAGCTGCAATTTCCAAGCAAATCTCCAGGGCATTTTGGCCCCAGAGGGATGAAGGAGAAAAAAAGAAAAGAAAAGAGACAGAACTGTCTTCGAAAATGTGATTATGAATAGTTTTATTTTAATTACAAGTAAAGACATTGACTTAACTTTAGAGAATAAAATAATCCTTGTTGACAATTTATATATATGCCTTTCTTTTTCCAAAGTCTGTTCACTTAAGTAATGGCATTTTGATTCTGATACCAACTCCAGCAGCGATTCTAAAGGTTCTTAGGAGAATGAAGTTCAGAGAAAGGGAGGCAGCAAGTTCCGGGGAAGAGTCTCAGAACCAAGCTACCTGCTTCCCGTTAAGTAGAAACTCGAGAGGGAAAAACAGAAACACATAAGACCACTTGGAATGGCCCCACTTTTCTATCAATGAGTGATTTCCAGAAAAGCAAGTGGGATTCTTCACGGAGCCCTTCCATCGGGGCAGAGGGCACAAGGGAGCTGAAGAGCCCATCGGGAAGTCAGCGCAGTGGGGCGCCGGCCTTACTGCACCCTGGAACCGGAGTTTCGCCACCCCAAGTGCCTTGCTGCCTTGCTACACAGAATTCGAAGCATCTGGATGGGAGGGCTTTGAGAACAATCATCCGACAACAGGGCTCCTTTCACACAGGAGGAATCAGAGGCTCAGAGAGAGAAAGGGACGTGCCCAAGGCCACAGCTACCATTTGGGGGCAAGAGGGTCTAGAATCCAGGGTCCTGATTGCCAGCTGAGTGCCCTCTCTCCTGGGCCTTTGCTCCATTCCATTATCTCATTTTGTGGAGTCTGGAGTGGACTTGACCTTGCAAAGCCCTCTTATCATATTTATATCTCTATCTGTCTATCTATCTACATGCACACACATGCACATACATATATATATATATATATATATACACACACACACACACACATACACACACATATTATGTCTCCCATTATCCCCCTGACAACTGGAACAAGGGACACATTGTCATTCCCATCACACGGAGGGGACACTGAGGTCCAGGCTAGGAGGTCACATGGCAAACCAGGGCAGGGGTTTGAACAGTGGCTCAGATTCCATGACTTTCTGCCGAAGCACGTCCCTCCTTTCTCTTGCTCCTTCCCACTTCTGTCCAATCTGATGTCACCACCCCAGAGGAGGACAGATGTAACCTCTCCCCAACTGGAGCACCTCACCAGCAATGTTCTGCAGAAGAACAAGACCAGGATATCAAGGAAAAGCAAATGCTCATTCCACTGAGTACTGAAAACACAGGCTCAGGACAGACCCCTTCCAGAAGTCAGGGCGCCACTGTCGGAGGGGCTCTGGAAGATGTGCTCTGAGGGAGTCTCACTGCTCCTTCAGGGAGGGATCTTCTGAGATCCCTTGGCCTCTCTGGGTTTATCACTGCAATAGGGATCTAAGTATTTACCTTGCACTGTTGCTGGAAGGATGAAGCTTAATGAATGCAATTAATCTGGTAGTAGTAGCTACTCAATAAATGTTAGCTATTTATCCTTTGGCAAGGCATTCTAAAAGGAGAGTTTGTCGCATAACACATAACTTTTAATGGGTATTTTAAATGATATTAATATGCCCACGGGCTCCAGGGATTATACGAACTGCATATAAATAAAATATTTAAAATTCTGTTTACTCGATTTGTCTCTCTGCTTATTTCCAAAGCCTCTATTGAGAAAGCATGACTCATAACTAAATATAGATTAATAAAAGTTTGGAGCAGCAATTATTTTCCAATTATCATAAATCCCATTAAACATTGCAATTATATGAATTTTCTCTTTCAGATCACAGAACTTGAGAGCTCCGAGGGACCACAGAGGACGTCTTTGTATTGCCTTCAATCTTCAGAGGACAAGCAGCAACTCTGAGAGGGGAGAGCATTTTCCCAGGGACACACAGCTGTGAGGAGCTGGTTCAAAATCCAGCTCTTCCCGTCAGGCCTCTGCTCCCTTCACTCTGCTACGGTGCTTCTTTTTCATTGAAAAATGAACAATTTCTTCCCAGACAAGTAATTTCCAATGTCTTCCCAAACAAGTCATTGTCTTTTATTGCCAATTACTTTCTCACTAAAATATTTTAGGATTAGGGACTGTGTTATTCTCTCAGACGCGCCCAAATCCACATCCCCAGAGATGTCCCTCTTTGCTTTCCCCTACGTGGAAATCTCTGCTTTAAACCACTGAAGAAATATCTTTTTTCCTTCGCGTCATTCAACACACATTCACTTAATGCCTGGCCTTCTATCAGTTGTTGGGGATCTATAATCATCCTTTACTTAAATGTACAAAAGTCCTTAAAATTGATCGAACCCAGGAGTCAACAAACTATGACCCACAGACCAAATTTGTCTCAATTGCTTTTCAAATAAAGTTTTATTGAGATGCAAACACTCATTAGTGTATATGTGGTCTATAATTGCTTCTGCCCTACAAATGCAGAGAGAGAGATTCTCTGCAAAGACTTTGCCCTCTGATCCTTTACAGAAAATGTTTGTGGTCCTTGATTTGCTCCATTGACTCAGCCAGAAAATACAGTATTTTTAATGAAATAATCACGGATGCCAGATCAAAGATGTATAGACTGAGTTATTCAAAGAGAGACTGGTACAGGTAGGCACAGGTGCTTGACAAAAAGATTCCCTTACCCTAAAAATATTTGAAAACTACTGGGTCAAAGAAAATTAGAAAACAAGGATGTTTGCCCACACAGCCTGCTGGGAGCACCTTTAAATTTAAATAACAAAGTCATTATTTAAATACAAATTAGAAAGAACTGATCAAAAAATAAAAGTCTGGATCACACCTGAGTTAAGAAAATAAACATGCTTCAAGTGGAATTTATGATGTGCTGATTAAACAAGGTAATTGCCTTAATATATGCAATGTTGAAGAAGCATCATCAGGGGTCTAAGGCATTTTCAAGGTATTTAATTGCATAAACCCCACAGAAGAGGAAAGATAACCAACATTTGCCAAGTGGGTGGCAAAGGGGAGCAGAACATGTGACCCCAACCTGTACCACTCTGGTATGCTGACTATTTTGAATGAAAGTTACTTAAGAAACAGCAGATGCAAGAGAGACTTGGACCTTCCTTTGTCTCCCATGTGAAAGGCACCCACCCTGTACCAGGAGGTACAGAGACATCCTTATCACCAGAAATAGGGAACTTAGAGCAAGGAATCTGTATAAACAAACCTGTTATTTCTTCCCTAAGTTACGATTCCACACCGACTTCTTTGTCTTGTCCATTTTTCACACATTTAATGTTTCTTTGTCTAAAAGGCACAAAAGTAGCCTGCTTTGGTCACTTCTTTGAGCCTCATATTTTGGGGTTTCCCTACATATAAAACCCAATTTGTTTTTTCGCCTTTTCATCTGTCTTCTGTCAATTTAATTCTTAGACCAAACCAAGAACCTCGAAGGGAGGAAGGGAACGATTCTTCTCCCCTCTAGTGGAATCTGACGAGTTATCATGCCACGAAAACATGGCTCCAGGGACAAAAGCTGGAATGACCTGGAAGAAGTAACCACAAGGTAAAGGCCCACTCAATAAAACAAGTGCTTTCTGACAGTCAGAACTAATCAGAATGGAACAGGCAGCCCTGGGAAGCAGGGAGGCTCCTGTCTGAAGATACTGAAGCTAAGTTTGAGTAACTGATGGACAGAGATGCTTGTAAGAGGGATTCAGAAGCAGCAAGGGGGTTGAAAGGCATTGCTGCTGCTGTCCATACCGGCTAGGAGCCCCTCTGAATTTCAAAAAAGAGAAATGTGTATGGAACCTTAGGAACTGTCTTCTGAGTGTCTTCTCCTTCTGAGAATCTTAGGAACTGAAAATGCCTCCCGCAGAAAGTAGTGATCCTTGGAGAGACTGGGAGCTACGTTAGTCTCATGTAGGCACGAGGATTACAGATGACAATTATGGAAGCGATTACCTACTTAGCTTTTTTTCATCTCTGACTTTATTAGGTGATACTTCAAAACACCTGGGAGATGTCAGCCCCCTGACATCTAGTCCATTGCTCTCTCTCCCTGGACTCCGGATTTTAATTTGACTTTCTTCTATGGCATATAAACATGGTTCCTCTTCATCAAATTATCCATCAGTATCTCTCTTTTTTGGTATCTCCACCGATAATTAGGAAATGTTCTTTTTTCTTGGACATTAAAGCATTTCCTATGGAAGCCACTGCCCAACGACCATTCCTCCAGTTTACTTGGCCACAAACCCTCTCTCTTTTCCAACAGGGGACATATTTGAATTTTCAGATCCATATCCCTAGGCATATATATTGGCCACTTAATAAGGGCCAGGTGCTTTGAACTGATGGAAGCAACCTGTGAGATGGTTATGATCATTCCCACTTCAGAGATGAAGAAACTCAGGCTTAAAGACCTCAATCCAGATTTAATTCTAATACACTGAGTGGACACCAGATCTGACTTATGATCGCTTTCAACCCAAGAGTCTGTTTAGTAAGTTAATTGCCCTCTGTGAACCTCAAGTCCATGAATTTACATGCACTATTCTTCAAATGACCTTGCATTTCTTCATTTTTGGCCAGGTATTGCCATTATTTTGGCCTCCTTAAAGGCTGACACTAGGTATACGGAAGCAGTCTGGGACTCTGAGCAAAAGCTTCAACAATCAACAATAATTAGATGGACAACTGGAGACAAATAATGATTCCTCTTTGGATTTCGTTTTTCCCATGGATAAAATGGACAGTGGATGAATGACCTTTAAACTTTTGTTCAGACATGAAGCAATGGATTCCCCTGCATAGATCTCTCCTTTGCAGCAGAAACTCATGCTTGTAGGCACCATCCACAATGAGATTGTCTCACTGCCAATAAGTTCAAATAAATGGTTTTGTTTACTTCGGAGCACCTGCCATGATCCGTCTCTATTTTAGGTGCAGAGCTCTAACACTATCAAGACACACGGAGGTGCAAATACAACCTACCTAGTTCCCCTGACTGCCCCCACTGGACAGCCCTGCAATTCCTCCTCAATATTACAGTCAGAACTAGCTTCTCAAAATATGGGTTAGCTCATGCCACCACCTCTCACCTTGTTGGGAAGCAGGCAATGAGTCCCCACTGTCTACAAGATAAGTAGAAAACTCTCTGGATTCCTCTTCACGGTGCTTCATGATCTGAGCTAAAGTACAAGTTTCCAGCTCCTTCCTCGATTGCCTTATCTGTGCTCCAGTGGAACTAAACTACTCTGCGGAACCACTCATAATTACCATCGCCCATCTTCACCTTTACCTTACATTTTCATGAACTTCAAAATATAGCTGCTATTTAAAATACAGTCCAGATCTCTCAATTGTGAGTAGAAAGTTTTCCATGGCCTGTCCTGCCTTCTAACCACACACCAGCTTCTTCTTGCTCCCTACACACACACACACACACGCACACACACACATGCACACAGAGGTACACAATTTATTTTGTTTTAAAATTCTATCAAGTGTACAAACCCAATCTGACCTCCAGGTTTTCCTACTTTCACGTATTACTTTCTACTGGAAAACTCTGCCCCTTCTTTATTTGGTTCATTTTTCTTTATCCTTAGGGGCAACTTACACTTCCCAAATCAAAGCATGTCTTACCAGGTACTAAGATCACCTGTTTACTTCTTTTTGTCCCTGCTCTGTGATATATCCTGTGAAAGAATGGGAAAATGGTTGCTTGTTCTTAGTTCCTTGTTCAAGTCCCAGCAGTTAGTAGGTTCTGAAAGAATTGAAGAAAGAATGACCACATTTCTCATGTTTTGAGTCCCTATTACGTTCTAGGTATTCTTGTAAATAGAGGGGACACAGCAGCGAAAAGCACAGGCAAGCTGTTACCTATGTCCAGTTTACCTTCTAGGAGATTCAGCCCATAAGCAAACCAATGCCTGTGCGTGAAATGCCAGACCATAGTAAGTCATGTGGGAACATGATAAAGCAAGGAGACAGAAAATGTCAGGGGTAGAGAGGACTCACTTTTACAGAGAGGCCATGAAAGCTTCTTTCATGAAGAGTAATCTGACCAGAGACTGAAATGAGGTTAAGGAGATCTACGTCTGTTCCAGGCAAAGGGAAAGGCAGCTGCAAAATGTTCACTGCTGTGAGTGAGTGAACTTAAGATTATCTGAAAATTGAAAAATGACAAGGAGGCCAGTTTGGAGAGATAACAAGAGGAGCAGGGGCTACACAAAAAAGGTCCATGATGAAGACTTGCATTTGGGGTTAAGTGTAAAGAAAAGCCACCATAGGAGTCTGAGAAAAGTGACAGAACTTGAGTTATGTTCTAGAATGGTCACTCTGGCTGTTTTATGGGGAAGAGTCAAAGGTGGGAGAGGACTCAGTCAGAGGCAGGGATATCATCAGGTGACTGCTGCAGGGTCCAGGTGGAAGCCGGCGGTGGATAAGGGTGGCAGTGGTCAAGATGGTAGTGACAACGGAGATGTATTTTGTAAGTAAAACCTATGGGACTTGCTGATGTGAGGTGTGAAGAGAATTACAGATGCTTCAGACTTGGGGTCCAGATAACTGGGCCCATAGTGGTGCCATTCCGTAAGAACACGGAGACACTGGTAGAAGAATTCCTTTAAAAGGAGAAGCCCAAGGTTCAGACTTTGATATGATGTGTTTAAGAATTTGGATAAATGAGTAAAACATATTTAAATAGTTAGGTATATGATTCTAGAGTTCAGGAGAGAGGTCTAGACTGGGAGGCAGGCAGAGTCTTTGAGGCCATGAAAACAAAGAACAGATGAGATCATCAAAACATGAGCACGGATGAAGAGGCTCAAGGACTGAGACCCTAGGTCATTCAGTATCCAGAGAATAAAAAGAGAAGGGCCCACCTAAGGCACTGAGAAGGGCACCCTGGTGACCAAGGAAGATCAATGAGAGGGAAGTTGAGCAAAGGAGGTGTCTACATGAGCATAAAATTGAAGCTCTACCTTAGCTTACCTGGACTGGTCTCTGCTTATCTCTCCAACTTCATTTTCAACTCTTTTTCTCCCATTAACTGTACCCCCAAAACAATGGCCTCTTTTCAGATCCCAAACAGGTCAGGATGGCTTACCTCTCTGTGCCTTTGACCTACAGGGGCACACTCCCCTCAGAGATCAGCCATGCTGCACCCTCATCATTTCAGAAAAACCAGCTCAGAGAGGATGTCTTTAACCACCGAAGTTAAACTAACCCGCATTCCATTAGTCAATCTTAATGAATTTGTAGCAATTCTAGTGCTATGTACAATTATGTTATTCATCGGTCTATACTTCATTATCTTTCTCACATCTTCCTCAGACCTCCACTCTTTCCCCACTACAATGCCAGGAAAAGAAGAATATCGTCTTCGTCACTGGGTGGTTCATTGTATCAGCCTACTGACTGTGGCCAGCACTTAGTAGGTGCTCAATAAATATTCATTGAATGCATGGAAGAATTCACCTGTCCAAAATCCCATCTATCAAGACCAAAATAAAATCCTTCATTCATGGATACGACCCTAGCACCTCCATCTCAAAGCAAAATATGAGTCACTAGAATGTAGTAGAAACAGGGCAATACTGGAAATCAATGGCATTCAGGTCCCAACTCTACTGTTAATCAGCTGTGTGGTTTTACACTAGTCACCTACATTTTCTGGGCTTGTTTCCTGACAGTGGAAATTACAAAGTCCTTCTTCCATAAACTTCCTAATAGACATAATATACATAAAGGAATGGAAACATAGTGGTGTTGATAAGAGTGAATAGTACCTTAAAACCATTACTTTCTTTCTGCATCCCCAAAGTAGGTGCCTGAATGTCTCAGGATTCGGGATTGCAATTTTTTCATCTGAGGAATTTGTTCTCTTCTAATACTGTGAAATTATCAGTGGCAATTCAATTCTGTCTGGGTGCAATGACTTGCAATTTCTAGATTCCTTGCAAACATTTGTGGGAAGATTCCCCCTCCCCTTCTCAGGAGCATGAAACCTTTTTTCAGTTGAGTTTCTTCCACTTCATTTTCACTAGAATTTTTTTTTACCCCCTCCTCTGCATGCACTGGGATTGTGGGAATTTGTCTATGTATCCCCAGCTGGTCCCTCTTGCTTCTTGCTTTTTTCCTATTCTTTTCTTCTACCCCACCTTCTTTTTTTAAGCTAACATTTATACAGAGCCTTCCAGTTTGCAAAGCATATTTCAAACACCTGAGCTTAATCCTCAAGGCTTCCCTATGTGTAGAGGTTTTTATTTACTTCATTTAAAAAATGTAGGAACTGAAGTTCCATAGACAACAGGACTTGGACAAGGCCTTAGTGGCAAAAACGGGGGGGCTGGAAGGGGGACTGCATGTACATGGGATATAAAATCTCTGCTCTTTCCATTTTGACAGGCTGCTCATTTATCCCATTTTCATTTTTTAATTCATGTATACATTCATTTAGAAATATTTATTAATAATATTTATTTATTTATTAAGCACCAGCCGGGATTCTAAGTACTCGAACTACATCCATGAACAAAACACTCACAGATCTTTGCCCTGTGAGACTTCTCTAGCAGGAGACAGAGGCAACAAATCAATGGTTTCAGCAAGCAAAATGGAAAGTGATGAATCCTGAGAGGGGGAGACAAAAAGGAAAAGATGGAGCAGGGAAGGGAAGAGAGGAAGTGCGAACAGGAAAAAAGGTGGCATCTGAAATGAAAGGTTCAGAGTCAAAATCTCAGAGAAGGCCTGAAGGGGGGAGGTGGGGAGTGAACTCTGTGCATTAACATCTGGTGGCAGAGCTTTCAAGCCAAGGAGAGTCGCAGGACACCTGGTGTCTAGACAAGCGAGTGAGGGTTAGGGAGCTGTCGGAGGTACTGTCAGAGAGAAAACGGGGGTCTGGCCTGTACACTCGGACTGATCTCTGCAATATTGGCTTTTATTATGAAATAAATGGTGAGTTGTTGCAGGGCATTGAGCTAAATGAGTGACAAGATCTAATTTGCTTTACAAAGATCACTCTATGTTGAGAATAGAAAGCAGAGAAGCCAGAGCAGAAGCATTCAGGCAATGCAGGAGAGGACTGCCGGATGCAGGAGGGAGTCGGGTAGAGATGGGGTCCGGGGGAGCTTCTCAGACTGGGCCACTGCCGGCCATCATGGCTGGGCCAGCAAGTACTCTGATGGGAGCTAGGAACATAATGGTCCAAAGGACCTACTTTCCCTCTGGAGAAACTCAGTCTAAGAGAAACTGAATTCTAAGCTCTGTAATGTCAGGAATCACAGGACTGTTGCTGACTGGATCAGCCCACAGCTTAGCTGTGCTCCACTCTCAATGCAAAACTGATGAACATGGCAGGCCCTGGCTGCCTAGTGGAGAAGGCTACCAGACACAGCCCATGTATGTCCCAAGGACTCAGGTTCCAGACTGGGAACCAGGATAACAAGCAAAATGAACTAAATAAACTCAAATGTTTCTCCCTCCTCTCTCTGCCTGCCTGCCACCTCAATTTCACCCTGCCTGCACCTTCCCTTTAAAAAAAAAAAAGGAAAATGGTGCACCTTCCATTGAGGAGAAAGGTGAAGGGAAATTCATATCAAAAATGCATATGGTGGTGCAAATGTCGATTGGGATTTTATGGTCACTAGAGAAGGACCTGTATGCAATATTGGTGGGTGAGGAAAGGGACAGACAGGTGGTTATAACCGGGTGACATTCTGGGAACTCGAGTGTCACCTCGTCTGGGGCAGGATTCACGCAGTCCACTCTTGGGAAGCTGCCTCGGGGAGACTCAAATGTGAAGCATTTCTGTCTGCCAGTCCACACTGAGCAGGAACAGTGATGTCACGAAAGGTAGTGGAAGAAGCCAGCATATGAAGGCTGACGCTTTCACATGACTCCTAAAATATTCTGGTCAAAAAGATATATCCTGATTCAATCAAGTCTCCACCTGGCATGTCCTGGAGGAGCAGCAGTTAAGTTAATCACCTCTGAGGAGCACAGGCCACATACCTCTGGGTTCGAGTCCCCAGGTCCGGAAGGAAACAACTGGTGTGAACAACTAAAGTAAAAATAAAATATAATGATCTTCCTCTCTCGACCTGCCTGCCCTTTGCTTAAAAAACAAAAAACAAAAAATAAGAGTCTCCACCTAACTTCCAGTTTATAGGAAGGCAAGTGAAATAATACCAATAGGAAGCAATCAAATTCAGGATCAGAACATTCTTTAAACGTTGGTCTGGATTCTTGACAAACTCAATGTCATGAAAAAAATTAAACAAAAAAAAAACTGGGGTGAACAATTTTACAATTTTACAGTCAAACAGATTGAAGAAATAAAGAAAACACTGCAAGTGCTGAGAAATCCAATGGAATCCTAGAATGGAACAACGGTAATGAAAAAGTCTTAGGGAAAATTGAAGCTAAGTAAATAAATAAACTCTAGTTATTAGATTATATTCGGGAACTATTGTTAATTTTCTTAGGAGTTTTAATGGTATAATTATTTATTATGAAATTTATGTATTTAGTATGTATAGGAGGATGTATTATTCATATTAATAAATTTATTTATTATTTATGCATGCCCTCAAAGGAAGAAGGGTGCTGAAATATTATAGGGGGAGGGGAATGATGTCTGCTTTCCCATTATTTCAGGGAAGGAGAGAAAGTGCAAAAGAGAGTGAGAAGGTATATGCAGCAACACAGCCATGATTTCCAAGTGTAGGGAAAGGGTATAGGTTGCTGATTTCCCATTCCTTTCCATTTTCAGATTTTTAAATTTTGGGGGAGGGAGGACAGTCAAAATATTTTTCAATATTTCAAGAGGATTTTTTCATTTTAATTTTTTACTTTTTAAGGGAAAGGTGCAGGCAGGAATGAAGACTGGCAGGCAGGCAGGAAGAGAGAGGAGGAAGAAACACTTATTTTATTTAGTTGTTCATCTTGGCTGCTTCCCCCAGCCCTGGGTCTCAAACCTGGGTCCTTGGGATATATGTGGACGCTGGCCAGTGTCATATGCACCATTTTTAAAATCATTAAACATTGCTAACTGCACATCAAAGTGACATGTGTTGAGGGGACTGACCTGAGGTGGCTATTTGCAATGAGTTTGAGAATGACCATGAGCAAATATGAGGATTATCTCCCAGAAGGCTGGAGAGAGGCTTCCAGGTCACCACGCCCTGCCCTTGACTCAACTCCAAGCGGGCTACCCAGGCACGAGGTGGTTTGGGAGCTGCCTGAAGGAACAGGGGCCCTGTGTGTGTTGAGCTTGCAACTTGTGGGCATTTTCTCTCCACGGCATTTCCTGTTCTACTAACAAACAGGGAGAACTAGCTGTCCTGGTGGCCAAACTAGCCTTCAGATTCACGGGGCGGGAGCGGAGGCTTCTCCATGAAGCTGACCCATGATGCCAGCTTCTTCTCATCTTCACATAATAAGTCCAGCTAGTCAGCCTTTATGGCATAGTTACTCAGGCCTGTAGGAAAGAGGCAGTGATCGGAGCTATGTCCTGAGGTAAAGGTCCTCTGCCCGCTGAGGAAGTCTGAGAATGTGGGCTGGGAGAGAAGCATGTGAGAAATCCCTGGTCCCCTCCAATATTTGGGGGCTGAAATCAGACCAGCAGCAAAGGCTTCTGGGCTCAGGAGTTTCCTGACCGCAGTCGTGGAAGGAAGCGCAACGCTGAGTGGGAAGTGGAAAATCAAGAGCTCAGCACTTCCGAAATGCAGAATCGACACAAGGAAAGGAAATTCAACTCTGAGAATCAGGATCTTAGATCTGGCTCTTTCAGAGATTTCACCAATGTGTCTGGTGATTTTGGACAAGTTCTTTCTCCTCTCTGGGCCTCAATTTCCCCATCTGGAAAGCGGAAGATTTGAATATTATGTCTCTAAATACTTGTCGGTCTAGCCTAAGATTATTTGAAACGACCAGAGAACAAGTGAATGTGAATTCTATGTGGTTTTCAAGCTATTGTGGTCACTCAGTTCTAACCTGTCACTGGTCCTAAGGCGCACCCCAAATTCTCAAGAGAGCTTCGTGAAAAAGTAAGACTTATTTACAAAGTTCAAAAAAATTGGAAGTGAGAAGTAACAAGGAGTGGAGAATTAATCTATTAACAAATCTTAAATACATAATAAGGGATTAACAAAATTAACAGAATTTTAAGAATTTAATAAGGGATCTATTGTAATCAGCAACTATCTTTTCAGATAAAAGCCACCTTCGAATATAAGCTGCACCTTCAGGTGCAACATTAAAATGGCAAAAAAAGAAAAAGAGAGAGAAAGAGAAAGGAGGGGGAAGAAAGAAGGGAGGGAGGGAAAGAGGGAGGGAGGGAAGGAGGGAGGGAGGGAGGAAGGGAGGAAGGGAGGAAGGGAGGAAGGAAGGAAGGAAAGGCATGGCTTAGAATCAAATAGAATAAATTCAGTAATGCCAAAATGAGCCTGGAGAAGTTCAGATAGGTACACAAAAGGGTAAGATTTTGATGGGTTTGTGATTTGGTGAGGATTACAGAGCAAAGAAATGGGATAAAGGAATTCCAAGCATAAAGTGCCCTGTGAGCTCAGACTTAACACCAGCATGGAGGGGGCGGTGGGAGAAGGCAAAAGAGACCTACAAAGATTAGCCCAGAGTCCAGTCCAACCTGCAGGGCCCAACACAGCACTTCCCTCCTGATCTCTGATTTTTACCCCACCTCTCCTGCCAGAGACAGGCAATAATCTCCTGAGTGCTCATAACTACCCGCTATGGAGCACCTACTCTGAACCCTGTGTTTCAAGTATTATCTTATTGAACTGTTTCAACCAAAAGGCCAAGAAGAAGATGCAAAAATATTGGACTCAGAGAGGTTATGTTCCTTGTCCAAGGTCGTCCAGCTGGACTAACATCGCTAGAACAATTTCATTCTATCTGTCCGTTGTTTATCTCCTTACTGCATGGCACGCTTCCCAAGGACAAGTCACCGCTACTTCTGTAATATCAAGGCCTGGTAATGTTGAAGCGGCTGATCAAGGGCTAACTCAAAGGAGAGGCTATTGGATGCCTAAGGCCTGGGTTCCGATTGTAGCAGGCAAGGAAGCTGAAAGCTGACTGAGTGTGATTGGCAGCCTCACCCTGCTGAGTCTTTCTTGTTCTGTTTATCTTGAGTCATTCCCCAGATTTCTCAGCCAAAGAAACCTCTGCCCTCCTGTCTTCTCCCACCCACCAGCTGGGTTCTCTAGTGGCAGGTGTTTTCTGGGCCAGAGAAACAGAGAGCACATCACAGGGAACTGGGGATGCAAGAAGGAGCCAGCTTCCTTCTTTGGTCTTGAGTGCCCTCGGAAGCAGCAAGCGAGGATGTGAGGCCACACGAGGGAGAAGGAAACTAGTAGGAAAAACAAAACGAAAGTAAACAGAGTTAAATGGTTCTACATGATGACTAATAGGCAGATTTGGTTGAGATTACAGACAACCTTTGAGAGCCTCTGAGCTTCTGCCAATGGATAGAGCTGGATGGGTCTGGATCCATTTCGCTGAACTAGATCCCAGCTGGCCCTGATTTGGGAGAGACCATGGGCAGAGCTGGAGGAACACATAATCTCTTGTTGGGCGACCCTGAGAAAGTTTCTCCAACTCGCTGGGCACCAGTGTCGTTCTCTGTGAAGTGGCAGGGATAGTTCCAGCCCTACTCACTTCACAGGTCAGCCCCTGGCCCACATGAGAACATATGCACAGAATCAACAGCATCGCCATTCAACAAATTTGTATGCTAGGTCTCAGAGAAGTAAGTAAGCACTTTTGTCAGAATCATAAAGCATCAAGAGTAAATTCAGTACTTATCTTGGAAGATCTAACTATCAAGCATCAGTCAGTCGATAAACAGCATATACAGTAGCTATATGAATATGTTATATATGGACTATACAGAGATATATGTGCAAAACATGCATACATGTACATATATATAATACATATGCATATATGTAGTATATAAATACAAGAATATATACACTGTATTACATATGTAAGGTGTAAGAAAATTATATTATTTAATGCTCATGATGACCATGTGGTTTCAGTCATATTTGCCTTTATATACAAAGAAATGGAAGCTTAGACTGGAAGGGGTCTTGCCCAAGGAAACTCGTAAGTAAAATCCAAACTGGGACCTAAGCTCACATCTGTCTGAATCTAGACCTTGTGTATCTCAACTACGTCATTCCTTGACTCCTGATCATAGATCCCTGAAATGCATCATGCATATCTAAAAGGAAAATTCCATTTATCTCTACTCCTTCTGCCCCTGTTCCACACAGCACCCAGCATAGAGTAGTTATTCAGGAAGCAAGTGCTGAGTCCAACAGAATCACACATTTCCTTATCGGCTTTTTTTTTCTTTTTCAGTATCTTCTTTCCGTCTCTTTCTTGCTCCCCCCCTCACAGCAACTAGACAAACATCTTTACGTGAGGACTCGCTTTCCTGAAATAGCTACTTGGGAGCTCTTCTAAACACATCCCAAGGGAAGTCCATAAGTTTCCCTCGTAATATTTCCAAATGACATTTGATTTATGTTTGATTATCCACGCAATGCATGAATATAGTTTCTGTGTTTTTAAAAAGGTTTTAATGATAGATAATTGCCATGATCATGATAAAATTTTCCTGAATTTTTTCTTATGTTTACACATGTATAAATACATCCCCATAAAATAAAGTGTGTGTGTGTAATTTATGTGGAAACACTGCTATGAAGGGCAGTTCTATAATTTGCTTATCCCCCCAATAAAACCCCTGCAGATCTACTGAGCATGCACGCTTTATTACTTTTTAATTACTTTATTGTTCTACACTATCAATAAACCACTTTTTATTAGCATTAAGTTATTGGTAAATATTCAGTCCACTTCTAATATTTTCACTATTGCTTTATGAATCTTCTGAACACCCTGACCCATATTTCCTAGGATGCATGCTTTCTCTGGGGACGATACTAAGAGAGGGCCTTGCTAGCTCAGAGGACTTAGACATTTTAAATGCTATAGATGCTGCCCAGTTGCTCTCCAAAGCAGCTGCAGAAACATATTTTTTTCTTAATGACTTCATAGTTATCTTTGGATGCATCAGTTTGTTTTTCCATTTACCTGTTGAATAACATTTGTATTGATTCCTATCTTTGCTTTTCCCCTCTTCTTACATCCTATCCCCTCTCCCTTCTTCTAATACCTGATCTCTGCAGTAGACTAGAGGCAATGAACCTGCATAAGGAAGCTGGCATACAGTTCCAGGCACTGGTTTGCAGAGTCAGCTCTTACTGGCTCATGGATGCTAACTGGTAGCTTTCTCCCTAACTCCCTGTTCAGCGACATCAAATCGGTAGCTTGACAATGGGAGTATTTACCTCATGGAAATTGGCAAACATGAACCATTAGAGCTTTGCTGGGGGCGGAGGGGGAAAGGTACACATTGCTAAGCACACAGGAGCATCACTTCCAAGAGAAGAGTCTACCGTCACACACTAGAGAAATAAGCCAAAGCCATTCAGAGGCGCTGATTGTGTGGTAGAGATGAATATAGACGAGCCCTGAGGGGAAGACTGCCTGGTGTCTTGAACTAGGGCAAAAGGTTCATTTTTTTCTTTTTTTTCAAAAAAAGAGAAGAGTTCTTTGAAATGTAAGCACACCAAGCAACTCTTAGGACAAGAAGTATGGAATCTATGACAAAGGCCTTGAAAGTTGTTGTGAGGACAGCCCACCCACCTCCTGCTCCATACTTACTCTCCAAATCCCTCGTTTGAAATATTTGAAAACACTGGTGACCAAACACGGCTGGGAGAACATACAGAAGCGCAGAGTAGAATGGTGCCCACCAGGGACTGGAGGTGCAAGTGGGAAATGGTTGGTCAGAGGGCACAACATTCAACCTACGCAAGTTGCATTAAGTTGTGTCCTGTTTCTTTCCTTCTCTGGGGCCGTCTTCTGTATTTACAATTCAGGGTCTGTGCTAGATGACACCGCAGGTCCCTGACAAGACCCCTGACTCCCCTGAGTCCCCCTCTCCAGTCCTCTAGGGACCCCTGCACACCCCACTTTCAGGCCTGCTTCACAGAGGGCACGTTGTAATTTAGGCCTAATTTTCCCGAGCAGTGAACCGTTCCCCACACAGTTCGAAGCAGCACTGCCTCCCTGAATGATTGTTTGCTGATTTTGTTTGGCACTTCTTTTCTGGACTCATAGAGGGTTTATTAGGGAGCCATTTTCCCATTCTATAGGCTATATTTGTAGCTCTGCTCCAAAGGGAGCTTGAAAAGAAGAGATGGACGTGGAACTCCAGAAAAGCGAAGGGAGGCCCTATGTGAACTGAGTGAATAGGACAAATTCATTCACCTTGCATTCTTAAAAATATGTAAAGCATTTTTCCATCAATCCATGTTTGTAGTACTCATCCTGATTAAGGAAGCAGATACTTTGCTTCCATTTTATTGGTGGGAAAACTGAGGCTCAGAGGCACACACTGATTTGCCTGGCTCAGAGCAAACCAGTAAGCAGACAAAGTTGGAACTGGATTTCCTTAACTCCTCCACACTGTGCTTTCCAGAGGAGGCAGCAACGTGAAATGAGA
The DNA here is from genome assembly GCA_004363575.1 of Solenodon paradoxus. Lineage (NCBI taxonomy): Eukaryota > Metazoa > Chordata > Mammalia > Eulipotyphla > Solenodontidae > Solenodon > Solenodon paradoxus. The sequence goes on along the minus strand of RJWH01003709.1, from coordinate 34,667 downwards.
GCTGGCTGTTTGGGGAACATTCGGTGTGAATGAATGAAAATGCGAAATAATTTAATATTTGAAAACAAACAAAAAAATACGATCTAAGTGCATATAGTTGTGGGTTGGTTCCATTTAAATTCATTGATTGGCAGACTCCCACTCCTTTATTTTATTTATTTATTTTAAAAGGAAACGTACAGGCAGAGATGAAGGTGAGTAGGCAGGCAGTCAGGAAGAGAGAGGAAGAAGCATTTTTATTGTTATTAAGTTGTTCACATTGGTTGTTTCCCCCCGGACCTGAGACTCAAACTCAGAGGTATGTGGACTGTACTCCTTTGGAGGTGATTGACCTAACCACTGGTCCACCAAGGTGTGCTGACTCTCACACCTTTAGAACTCAACTCAGCTACATGAGTAACAGTGGGAATTCTGCCCGGACCCTTCCTGGTCCTGAGAGGTGCTCCCTCTGAGGTGCTCTTGCTCATACACCCACCATTTCAACCGCCATCTGTCCTATGAGACTTGAATTCCTAGAGGGACAGGGTTGAGTCATACTCACTTGAGCACTTAAAATAGTGCCCAGCATGTGAAGGTGTCTAATGTATGTCTGTCAAATGAAGTCAGCGTGTGTGTGCATGTGTGTGGGGGGGGTCCTTCGAGGTAGCCAATTGTGTAGGAAAAGGTGGAAATTAATGAAATGAGTGTTGATCATTGAAGGTCTGCACTAATGAAACTGATGAGAGTAAATTATGATTAACAAATCAATTCTGCATGCAAGATGCCTACAAAAACACTTAAAATGTTTGCAGGAAATATTGTCAATAGCACCCTGGAAATTGTGTTCATGCCAATTTATTATTGAGCAATTTTCCTTTCAAAGAGAGAGTAAAAGAAAGCCTGATACCTGCCCCAATCAGACATTCTGAATTAGTGGGGTCAAAATTAATGAGGCTTATAAGAATGGTCATATGCTTCGACCTACTAATCCTTCTCCTGGGAATCTATCCTAAGGAAATAATTCAGAAGAAGACAAATGCTATGTGCACAAAGAAAAATCATAATATCTCTGGTTATAATTTTAAGGAGATGGCAATAAAATATCCAACATCAGGAAAATGGTAGACGATCTCGGGAGAGACTTCATGGGAACCAGTGAGTGTTCAGAAAATTCATGTTAGAGCTATGGGTATATAATAATGTAAAGAAAAAGATGAATGGTTTTAGACATTGAGAACAAGTTAAATATCTAATATTTTTAAATGCTGCTCATTTGTCCAATTGATTTAACAGTAACCAAGAATCTCACTACTTATTTTATTATCTGATCATTTCCCCCTCATCCACCCAACATCTACGATGTACGAGGCATTCAGTATACAAAGAAACAGACATGATTCTTGTCCTCAAAAAAGAAGACTTATGGCATGTCTGGGTAGAGTAGCGATGTTGTCCACTCCTTTTGACCAGTGCAATCCGCATACATCCCAAGACCCTGGTTTGTGTCCCAGGTGTGGGAATTGGGGGGTGGAGGGAACAACCAATGTGAACACCTAAAGAAAAATAAAATAAAATGCTTCTTTCTCCTCTTTCTTCCTGCCTGCCTGCTCACCTTCATTCCTGCCTGCAACTTTCATTTAAAAAATAGAAGGAAGAAGGAAGAAGGAGGAAGGAGGGAGGAGGAGGAGGAGGAGGAAGGAGGAGGAGGAGGAAGAAGAAGAAAGAGGAAGAAAAGACGACAGTGACGAAGATGACTTATGGGAAGAGGAACCATTTGGTCAGATCTTGAAGACTTGGAGTTTTAACGCATGGAGGAAACATGTGAGTGAATGTGTGTCTAGGATATGGGACACACACAGAGTCACCTACACAAAGGTGCTGGAAAGGGATAGCTATGGATGGTGGAGGAACCTTGAGTGTCAAGACAAGTGGCTCAGTCAGCAATGCCAACACCAGTTTTGTGAGTGTAGAAATGTGACCGGCTGCTTGCAGGTCGAGAACTAACACAATTCTCGTTGCTCACTGCCTTTCATGCCTGGCCTGGCAGAGATGCTTCTTCTCATAGAGGATATTTTATTCTGTTTTTAAGAGCTCTTCATTTGTCATTTGGGACAGAAAGTTGGAGCTGGCTGCAATCTGCAATCAATCAGCCTGCCTTTGCGGAAGAACTACCAGGAAACTAGTGCTCTTCCTCTGTGGGTCTTTTAGCCCTGATGTAAGCATTCCAAAACCACTTAGGCAGCGAGTATAAGGAGAAAAGGGGGGAGGGTAAGGAGAGAGAGAGAGAGAGAGAGAGAGAGAGAGAGAGAGAGAGAGAGAGAGAGAGAGAGAAGGAAGGAGGGGAGGAGGGATAGATAAGACAATGTGGGATTTTTTAACAGGAGAGCAGGAATAAATCTGCATTATTGGCAGGGAGTATGAAGACTGGGAGAAGAGCATTATTTAAAAAAAATAATGAAAATCACCCATCTTTAAACTAGTTTATTATATATCCCAGTACTTCTATTTCTTTTATTCATCCTTATATAAATCTAACATCTATGCCTATAAACATAATTTTAAAACAAAAATCAGGTCATATGTGTATGTTCAACTTGCTTTATTTTTCATGTGACAATATATCATTTTTCTTCCAGATTGTCTCCATTGTTTTTAGTGGCTTTGGCTAGTGTAAGGATGGAGCATACTTTATTTGAAGAAACCTTATTCAGAGATTTTTTGGGGGTGCTTTTTGGCTAGTACTACTTTAGGAAATATTGCAAGCTCACCTCTGTATACACTCTTGCAGGTGAGTCCTAAAAAGGAATTACAGAGTCCAAGTGTATGTCCATCTTTGTTCCTCAAACAGTCTAAATAGATTTAGATAGACTTCCACCAATAAGGTCTGAAAGTTGCCCTTCCCATGTCCTCTAAAGGTCTGAACATCGTTGGCAAGGCCTTTCACCCTCGTCTTGCCTGAGAATTCCTATGTGAAGAAAGGATGCCAATCTGGTAGCATTTGATGAGAACAATGCTGAGAAGGAAAATGGCGGAGGTCCATGGTGGGAAGGAGTCAAGATGCTTGGGCGCAGCTCTGACCCCACAGCTGAGCTGTGCTGAGACCCTAGCCATGTCTATTCTAACAGGTCCAGCAATTTGGGGATGAAGCTTTCTGAATCTTGGCTTTCCACCTGGGAGACAAGGGAGCGAGAGTAGAAGCTTGTGGCTCTCCTTTGGTTCAGACACTCAGTGATTCTAGAGAAGAAGAAAGGAAGGAAAGATGGAGGCGGGGAATGCAGGAGAGAAGAGTAAAGGGGAGGAAGAAGCGATATGGGCAACAAAAGAAAAAGAGAAACAAAGAGGTAAGGAAGAAGCCCCTCTCCACTGTTAATATTACTGAAAGCTCTTTAAAATTCTTAATGCAGCAATGCTAGGAACTCTAACCTTTGGAAGAAAATAGAATTCTGAAAGGGAATCAAGGAGCAAGGGAGTTGCAGTTATTGTTTTTTGTGTTTTTTTTTAATTTTTATTTTCAAAAGTCCCAAATTTAATTTTTCTCAGCCATCATGTTTTTCATGTTGCATGAAACCAGCGGGGGAGTCAAGAGCTGAGGACAGCGGGCAGGGGAGCCGCGAAGTGAGGGATGACTGCTCAGGTTGTGCATTTCCTTGGGTACCACAGACACAAATGCTCTCCATCCCCAGGGAGAAGGTGGGTTCATTTCTTTTCAATATTCTATTAATCACAGCTGTCCAGTTCATCATCCCCACAGCCCATCACTTCTTAGATTCCTCTCACATCTTTCTCAGGACAGATGATGCTGAAAGACCCTGACCCACGATGCAGAGCTGGGGAGAAGCAGAGCAAGTGTGAGATCCATCTGCCACTCACTGGGCCCATCTCTGTGATGAGGACACTTTCCCTCTCTGAGCCTCTTCTGATGTTCTGGAAAATGAAGGGGTTGAACGAAACAGTGCTCTACAAAGTCCCCCACAGAACCACAGCTTCAGCAGCAGCAGCAGCAGCTGGGAACTTGCTAGAAATGCAAAAACCCTTAGCTGTGCCCCACAATTCCTAACTCAGAAACTCTGTGAGTGGGACCCAGCCATGTGTTGGAGCAAGCCCTGTAGGTGATCAAGGTGCAGGCTGAAGTTTGGAAATCATTGAACCAGAAAGTCACACGAGTACCTGCTACTTTCATAGGGCACACGCTTAGCTCCAAGAGGAGGAGGTAGGTGACATTAGGTGACCCTTCCCTAGTCTCAGATCTTCCAGGCTAAGTGCTATGTTGACATCTGATACTATCATCCCTCCTAAGTCCATCGTCTGTCACTGACCACCTTGCTAATAAATTGTAGTCTGTGGGCTTGTGACAGAAGACCTTTTCCCTGACACCAATGCAAAAGTTAGTCTGCCAGGAACTTTCCACAGTACCGCAGAGACTGCAGCTACACCCTGTTATTGTACTACGGAGGCCGTAGCAACATCCTGTCCTACAGACTGCAGCTACGTCCTGCTGTCATGACCCAGGACAAGCCAGCATAGCCTCCCTACTCTGCTGCTGTACATACTGACAAGAGTTGCCAGTAGAAACCACATGCAGCCAAGGAAATGAATCTTTACCTCAGAGCATAAAAGGAGCTTCCGTAGATCCCCCGTTGCTCAGTTTTGGGTAACAATGCCCCTAAGCTAGCACCAGTGCTAGTAATCAAGTGCCATTTTCTCTACCGCTGAATGCCCAGCTGTCAGCCTTCTCACCATCTGGAGACTCAGCCATAACAGGCCAACCATTATCAGTATCATCTAGAAGCTTGCCAGGAATTTGGGATCCCTAGTGACATGCCAGGGCCAATGACTCCAAACCTACATTTTTGAAAAGATCCTGAGTTGACGTGAATTCATGTTTAAGCTCGCCACCGGATCTCGTTTCTCCTCCCCTCCCCTTTCTTGAATCTTCCTCTGGCTCATTTAGTATCACTCTTCTTTTTCTTTTAGTTATCTTGGAAGTGCCTGTGCTTTCTAGAGGCATGGCTTAGATCTAGGCTGGCCCTCAGGTTTAACCAATCATGCACACACGACCCTGTGACATTTATTTCCTATTCAGTGCAGCAGGTGAAGCTGCACTTTTCTCTTCTCCCTGTGGGAGGAGTGCGGAACAGGCAGGAACCCTGAAGTCCGCCATAGTCAGCTCACAGCTCCAGTCCCAGCACTGCTGTCCTACCTCTATGCTTGCAGAAACATTTAAGCAGGAAACCTCTTTTCTAAAATGACTATAGTCACATCTTTTTCTTGGGTTGGTTGTAAAGATCAAATAAGATCATGGAAACAAACATAAAAGATCCAATTCAAATGCAGGGAGTTATGATGATTTACCAAAGCAACCCTTTCCTCACCAAGAGCAGATCCCAAACTCTTGTGCCCTCACCCCAGGCTGCCAAAAGTGGGGCCCTAACAATGTCCACATTCCCAAGTCTGTCCCTGGGATGCGTATTAGTGAAGTGAATACTGAATTGCTCCACTCTCTCCTTCTCAATAAATGTGTTTATCACCCTGTAAATTCCAACCTATCAGTAGCTTGTTACAGAGAGAAAAGGTCGCGGCCAAGAAAGATGTGTCATTCCACAGGAAATTTGGATTTAATATGTACAAAGGAACCAGCACATGGAAATCTCTTTGGAAATGATAAAGTCCTATAATGAAAAATACCACTACAATACTAGGCTCATTTCAGCAGATAAATATTTAATATAGATCAGTCAAGATTAATTGCCTACTGAAACATGCCTGTCCTCTGGCTGCTGAGGAAAAAGAGCATTTTACGTGAATTTATGACAGAGTTTTTGAAACAGCCAAAGCTGAGTTTGTCGCGGGTTCCTGTGAGATGCACAGGACTGTTCCCAAGGCCTCTACTCAGCCCTGGCTCTTGCCTCAGTGTGGGCTGGATGGGCCACCCCTTCGCATACTAATCAAGTTCTTGCAGGCATGGAGAAAAAGTTGCAGAGAATCACTGAAATCAGGACATGAACAAAACAGTGAGAAAGATCCTCTTGGTCTGCTGGGGTTGGCACAGAATGCATCTGTGTTGAGAAGAGAACAGAGGTTGACAGTGGGAATCAAGGAAACGACAGGGGTGCTGCAGGTGCCAGCACTGAAAAATGTGACTTCAAGTAAGTATGGAGACCAGCGGCAAAGGAGATGAGATGCCCCTACTTTACAGAAGGGGAGCACTGAGGATCAGAGCAGTTAACTGCTTTACGCCAGGTCCACACCACAAATAATTGGTAGCGGTATGATTTCAATGGAGGTATTTCTGACTCCAGAGGCCATCCTCATAAACCTTAACCTAATTACTCCTCTAATTGCCAAAGTTTAGCACTTAGGGATTCATATCATCCAGGGAACTTCAGGGTCAGGATTTTTGGCTTCAAAGTCTGTTTTATACCTGCCCATTCTTTCTTTCTCTCCAGTTTTTCATTCTTTCACTTTCCCCCCTCCCCCCCCACCTCTGATCATCCAGCGGGTTTCCTTGTGTCCCCAGGGGATTTCTGGTACCTCAATAGTGGCGTCTGACATCACTGAGGAAGAAACTCAGCCTCGCCAGAAATTCCCAATGCCTGATCTTTAGTATGCTGCAAACTCTGACTTTTTGTAGAAGAATGAGGATCCAGTTTGTACTGGATCCAAACAGAACAACAAACATGCTCTACCTTCAAAATCATCATTGCTATTATTGTCATATCATTAATACGAACATGAGCGTCTGAATCAGTTGGAGATTGGATTATTGTGATCACCAACAAAACTGTCATCATTGATGTTTTCATTGCCGGCATCAATAACCACGGCTAGATCTAAGCCGTGCCTCCAGAATCAACATGATCAGCAACTTTTTCCACCTAAGCAACAAATCCTCTGTAGAGCTGAGGCATCAAGAATGACATCACTGTGGTCATTTTTAACAAATAACAGTTTAATGTGTGCCTGCAACCTCCTGGAAATACGGAGACTGAAAGGTACAGTCTCTGCATATATGAATGTTTGATAGAGTTGGGTAGACAAAGTCATTGCCACCGCAAGGCTCTGATTTTTAAATGTCAAAAAAAGTGCTATCTCGTATTTTAAAAGATCAGAGACAATCAGACCTGCCCTAAGAGGTCACCCACAGGAGAACGGGGGCACTCACTGGGCAGAAAGTTCTGGCCTTGTGTCTTTCATTAATACTTGCACAATTTTGATCAAGTCACCTGACCATGCGTATCTCCATTTATTCAACAGAAAATAAAAAATAAGAGTCAAAAAGACTGAACTCTTTGAAGCCAGGCCTAAAATTTCTTCAAACATCTGAAATGTACATATATATAGTCGACTGTGTTTTTCCCCCCAAATAGTCTGGTTGATTTCACCTTGAGGAAATCAAAGGGAGAAAGAGACATTTGAGATAGGAGCGGGGGGAAAAATGCCTTGCAAATCTCTTCTGATTTATCTCTCCTCTCTAGGGACTCAATCTTGGATTATTCCAAGTGCTTGGTTTAGAGGGTACGGAGCACTTTAGTTTTAAATAATTCACATGGTGCTTTAAGCTCTCGCTTTTAAGAGTATTCCATCATAAGAGAGACCTGGCTCTAAGGAACAGTTTTTGAATAACATCCTAAAATATATCATTGCAAGATGGAATTTCCTTCTATCCCAGCTCAGAAATGATTCATTTTTTTTTTTTTTTTTCACTTTTATTCCACATACTCTTCTGGGAGTAGACAGCTCGAGATTTGAATCTTAGCTCTGCTCCTCATTTGTCTGTGTTACCTGGAGCAAATTCTTATAACTTCTCTGAACCACAAACACCTTGTTGGTAGAAATGATAGAGTCATCTCTCTATGGCAGGACAGTTATGATAGCTGATGACATATCAGAACACTGAGCTTGTGACAGCGGACTTGTTCCCTGAAGAACAGAAACACAGACATAGAAATAAGGCAATAAATGACCTCAGAAAGCAAAATTCCAAAGGCTTCAAGGGTCCTTCAGGTACCGCATAGACACATGAACCTACAGACTGAGAGATAATGTTTGAGCACTATGCACAGCTGGAAGGAGCAGCTACGGCAGAGTTCCAGCGCATTGTTACTCAGCACAAAGGATAGCCGAGGTTTACCAGATGTCACATCTTTAAGAAAAACCAAATCTGGATTTTTCTCAGAAATTTTCCTTTAAAAATATCAGAGGCCCAGTGTTACTTTAAAAAACAAAACAAAAACCTATGGGTCAAAAACAAAACAAAACATGTCCCATCTGTGGGCCATGGTTGAGGTCTTACATTGCCTGATCAGAACAGATGGGTGGCTGGTTGTTAAATGTCAGATTTATTTGCATGCAAGGAATTCTTCTATCAGCCTACTTTCTTCTCACCTCAACTGAAGAGAGTCATTAAAGAAGACAAATAATTTTAACCTCACAGTTGTGTTTTATAAATAATTCACTGTCAATGATATTGTCAGCAGGTGACTCTGGAAGACCAGAGATGAGGTGATAGTAACCACTCAGTAGGTTTTTTTTCTTTCATTTTAATACTTTTTCCATACTGCAAATGTAAGTGGGTGACCTGATGCACATAAAATATAATGCTAAAAGCTTTGGAGAAAGACTGGATGACTAGAACATGGGTCTTGACCTCATCAGCTAATAGAGTCCTCATGGTGATGAGAAGCGGAAAAGAGTAGCAAAGATACAATACAAAAAGAATGCCTTTCAGCAGTCACTTCATTAGGTAACAACATCGAATGCTTGCTATGTATTAAGTATCAAAGGTAAAATAAAATCTGGGAGTAAGGCTTTGGAGGAATCTATTAAATAGATTCATATCATCTTTTGGTGATATCTTTAGTAAACAGTAGGAAAAGACTTCTTACTCAACCCTATAGTCTTATGATAGTGTCTGAGATTTAGTAGGTGCTCAGTAAAAAACATTTCAATGAAGAGAAAATGTGAATGCACCAAAGAAGAGAAGTCATTTAAACCAATTCTTGAGTTTGAATATAGTTTCAAGAGGCAGACATTGGAGAGGAAGGAGAAAGCAGAAGAACAGGTTGAGGAAAGGCACCCAGAGAGCAAGATGAGTGGAATTCAGATAGTGATAAAGAATATTTTGTGGTCTTGCCTTTGTAAAGAAATACAATACAAGGAAAGAGTAGGGGGCAAAGCTATAGCATTTATATTTTAAATCTGTAAGTACCGCAAGGCATTGAAAATGACAGAGCACTGTACCCTTGTGGAGTAGAGGTTGAGTGTAACCCAATACATCCCCAGGATCCGGGTTCATGTCCCAAGGCCAGGAGAACCACTGAAATGAATGACTAAATAAAATTAATAAAGTGCTTCTTCCTCTGCTCTCTTCCTGCCTTCTTGCCTCTGCTCTTCTTCACTCCTGCCTGCACTTTTCCTTAAAAAAAAAAAAAAAAAAAAGAAGAAGAAGCAAAGAAACATATGATCTGATCTTTATTTTAGGAAATAAGTTAAAAGTCTGGCTGCTCTGTGCAAGGGTGGAGCTAATTAAGAGATGATTGTCATTATGGGACTGGGAGAAGCAGGTGGTATGTATTTGGGTTAAGGAATGGACATGAAAGGGCAGAAACAGTAAGTCACAAGGAAGTGTCTGGGGGTCCATTTGCTGTGTGAGTCTAAGATCCTCCATGAATCTGGCTGAGCACCCTACTGAAGGAGAGAAGCTCAGACAGATCCCCCACTAGGACAGATGTCTGAAGAGGGCTGCGTGTCTCAGGAGCTGTTCATTCTCAATTCGCATCATCTCAGAAACCAACGCACCCAAGCGCTGACCAGTAACCCGCAGATGTAAGTCAGAAGACAGTGGTGTTTCCCACCTTGACTGACCACTTATCTCTTATCTCAGCATAATCCTTTCATCTCAAACCTGAATTTGATGAATTTTCACAAACTCTGTTACAATCACCTACTCCAAGAGACTACCGCCTCTCTCCTGGGCAGTTCTGATGACCCCAGCTTTACACTCTACTTCCCCCTGCTGGTCGATTCACCTAGAGTGGTCTTTTATATAAGTAAGTCTGGAACTTCTGGTAAAGGGGTCAGAGGAAAGCTAGCAAAACCTTCTAAGGGTAACATTTAAAAAAAAGCCTGATATCAGTCTTTTAAAAGGATGGCAATGATGACAACAAAAATAACTATTTAGAGACAATGTAAAGCACCCCAAAGCAAACAGAGACCATGAAAGAGTGTATTCTTGAAAATCAAATCGACAATGGGAAAAGGTAAGAAAGGCAAGTCAAAGCTTTCCGGCCTGAGGGTGCTTCCCCACCACAAGGCAATCACACAGAGTAATACAGGCGAACTCTGTCAAAGGTCTGGAAGGAAAGAGTTGGACACCGCGATAAGGGAGGGTCCTGGCAGCAGGAAAAGTGCAAAAGGGATGAAAAAATCAAAATCTCGAGTTAAAAACTCGGTTCAGATTACTCCTTGATGCCTGATGAGAAGCGGAGAGGAAGGTGACAGCTTAAAATCCATTCAGCAGGTCAGCAGATAGATCTAAGAGCAGAAAACGGACTAAGTCACAAAACCCGAGTCTGCTACAAGCCAGGACCTCTCCAAAGCAACACAGCTCTAAAGGACACAGCCCTAGTTACTGGCACCAGGTACCTTCTACCAGCTGAGAGAGCCCCAACCCCCTGGACACACCCACCAAGGGAGGAGTCCCACCGCACAGGTATAGAGACAAGAATCAATGTTTGCCTCTGAGACAGAGGCAGACAGCACCTGTGAGAGGACACACATGTATATTCCCTTCTTCATGAACTTTTCCCAGTCCACAGGGAGTTTCAGCTCTGCTACTACTATTTTTAATAAACTTGCCATGTGATCCCTGCCAAATGGCTCTCTCCAAGAATTCTGTCAGGACAGATCCAGCATCTCTCAGGGTGTCTCAGTAAGCTCACCCTCATCAGGAGGGAGGGAGGGAGAAGAGAGACAGATCTTTCAAATTTGGAATAATCTCCCCGCAAGTGTTGGGCAGACTGAAAAACAACAAAGACACAGAGAACCTACAGGGGGACCAGGCTGAAAAAACATCAGCTGGAAGTCATAAAAACAAAGCCAGAATAACAGCCAACAAAGCAGGACTAACAGTGCCATATACCATCACTTAGACCAGTCTTGCAGCAGAAGGTCCAGGAAAGTGAACTGCACAGTAGAAGAGCAAAGACAACAAATATTCAGAAATATAACAGCATCCAAAGATATTGCTGCATATTATTTACAATGTCCAATTTGCAATAAAACAATTACCATACTACGAAAAAGAAAATGTCATCCATAAAATGGGGAAGGCAGATTATAAAAAGGAACTCCAAATAATGCCTGATACCAAATTTACCAATAAATTATAAATACGCTCACAATATCCAAAATATCCATTCAAAGATCAAAGAAGGAAATAATGAATAGACAGGGAAACAATGGATAAGTAGAAACTCTAAAAGACTGGAAATTCTAGAGATGAAAAGCTTAGCAATTAACATTTAAAAGTTAATAACAGAACCAATGGCATATCTGATGTGACAGAAGAAAACTAGTAAATGTGAAGATACATCACAAGATATTACACAATTAAGCACTGAGAAAAAGGAATAAAGAAAATAAGCTGCATATTAGAGAAAGGTCTGACAACATCATGCAATGTCCAAGATGCATTTAATCAGAATTAAGAAGAGAAGAGAGAGAACATGGAAGAAAAAAACTAATAAAATCATAGCTGAAAACTCAAAATTTGTTTAAGAAGAAGAAGGATATCCTTCCAAAGAAGGATAAAAAAGGGTAACAAAACAATTATTGTTAAAATATCTCGAAGTGAAAGAATAGATGCTTTCCCTTCTAAATTGGTAACACAGCAAGGATTTACACTTTCAACACTTTAACATTTACCAGAAGTTCCTGCCAGTGAAATGAAGAAAGACAAAGAAAGAAAAAACAGAGAGATTGCAAAGGAAAAAGTAAAACTCTTTACAGACTGTATAACCTGTATGTAGAAAATTCTAAGGAGTCCACACAAAAAGCTACCAGGACTAATTAATGAAGACAGCAAGTTTGGACACAATTCAATTATTTTTAATACACTAGCAATGAAAGTATTTAAAATGAGATAGAAAATAGAATTTCATTGACAAGATTATCAAACACATGAAATACTAAGAGATGTACCAAATAAAGTAAATACAGACTTAAACTCTGGTTACTGCAAAATGCCACTGGATCAAAGTAAATTCCTACATAAATGAAGCAGTAAACCATATGCATGGACCAGAAGAATTGATTTTAAGGTACTAGTTCTCTCCAAATTTCTATACAGGGTCAACAAAATCCCAATCAAAAGTCCGGGCAGTAATCAATAAAGCATAGTATTAGTGCAAGAAATATAATATAGCACTCATATAGAAATGATCAACTGATTTTCAAAAAAAAGCTGCCAATGCACTTTAATGAGGAATGTCTTTTTCAACCAAAAGAACTGGAAGAAATAAATAGACATTCATATTGGGAAAAAAGTAAACATACAAAAATGCTATCTTGAAATGAATCATCTCAATAGTATAGATCGATAAGTAACTAGTTGGCATGGAAACAGAGAGATGTCAAAGGCACTTCTTATATATATGACAAGATGGGTGAGCAATGGTACCTGGGATCATCTTTCTGTGTTCAGTTCACTGAAAGCTATTGCAGTTTGCATGTGCATGGTCAAGTGAGATTTATGAATTTTTAAATCAAGTTTTAACTCAGTCAACCCTCCAAAAATGGACAAATAGTTTTGAAAGTTTCCTGCAGTAAAACTATCCATTGAAGGTAAGACCAATAACACAAGCAAAAGAAAATGGCAGAGCTGATATATCTCCTATCCTTGAGATAAGCACTTTAACAGTCATGAATCCAAAGTAAAAATTTATGACAAAGCAAGTATATCTGCCAATTTCCTCACCTGAATTTAAAATAATCCAAAAGAATATTTGACATTAGAGTTTACACCTATGTATAATTGCCGAAAATAGAGTGGTAAGCAAAAAACTAAAATATTTTTTGTAATTTTAACTATTCATATTTATTCTTTTAAAATGTCTGTGCCTATGTAATAAACGTGACATAATAGTATTTGTCTATAATATATAAATAAATGCAAATATATGGAGACTGGGATTCTGATCACTAAGAAGCCCCCATCGGTAAAGAACACCGACTTAGGAAACAGGTACTGGGGAAATAGAGAAAAGAAAATTTAGAATAAGGGAGTGTACCCTAATTAGAAGACATATGAAATTTAAGAGAGAGAGGAGCATAATTAATTGGATATGAGAGCAGTATATCAAGGAGATTAAGAACACAAATTCCAGAGTTTTGAATCCAATGTCCTTCATTTTCAAACTATAATCTTGGGCGAGCTACACATTTCCTCTATTTAGGATATGGGGCGGCAGTCATAGTTTAATAGAAGGATTAAGTGTTATCATTCATGTGGTATCTTTAACAGTCTGAAATATGGTAAACATTGAAAAACTAAGGACTATAAAATTATTATTACTATTATTATTATTAAGAAAAAGGAACGACTCTAGAGTAGTGCCCAACCTGATGGCCTGAACCCCTGACCGATGAGGGTGCCATTGTTTGAGACAGAGAACACAGGAAGAAAATGTGATTAGTAGAGAAGAGGGAAAGTAAGGATCCTGAAATCACATGAAAAAAAATCTAGTTGGAATATCCATTTGGTAGTTGGGGGCAAGGACTTTGAAATTTGGAGAAGAGATGAAAACCAAACATAGATATTTAGGAGTTCACAGAATATAGGTGATAATGGAAAATATGGGAGTGAATGAGTTTTACTGAGGAAGAGTGGAAAGAAGAGTGGCAACTGACTGAGGAAAGGACCGCGGAGAAGACTTAGCTAAAAGAGCCACAACATGGAGTGTCCCCTAAATGATGAATCAGACTAGGGCCTCCATTCATATAAGAGATTTTATATGACTATCAGAAAAAAGGTGCATTTGTTAATCAGACAAAAAAGATAAAGTTGCTCCTTTAGGAAGTTATGCAACCTTGGGTTATTATGAGTATCAAGAGGCACTGAAGTCAGTTTCCCAGAAGTGCTTATATTCTTTTTCCGTCAGACTATGCTAATTTGAACTGCTTTGGGGACAGGAGAGTGACAGCTCCCTCAGTTCTATCCAGGTACTCCCTCTCATCGAGCACTCCTGACCATTAAAATCTTCTCACCGAGACTATACCATTAACCACTACTAACTCTCTCTCTAGACCTAACCTGTGAGGAACTCTCTGATCCTCAGTGCAGGTTCTGTATATAAATGTTCATGAGTTTTCTGCACATTATAATTATTGGTCCAGTGCCAGGGGTTACTTTCTCTACTTCTCTTCAAGAGACAAGCTTCCAAGTTACTACTGACAATTCAGCACCCAGTGACAAGCAGATGAGGAAGCAGTTGAGACATTTGAGCTTGTCTATCACCTGGCCGTATCTCCCAGAAGTAAGTGGGTGGTTCTCAGCAAAAGAATAAGATCCCCAAAAAGGAAGAAAATTATAGAGGAGGTTGAAATAGACAGCATAATAGGTACAGCCATGCATTTCTCTTTACCATCCTCCATCAGCGAGGGACAAAAGGATCTCTACCCTGAGGTATGATGAGTTGCTTGCTTTTAATGATACCACATCAATCTGCTAATTTTAAGAAAACAATCTTAGAAAAAATATGTTTTGTTCCCAGAGTCAGGGATGACAACTCAATGATCATTTTTTTTCTGAAATGTTTGAGATGCTAAGAGACCTATGGAAATACAGCATATAAGAAATGCATATGCCTCTTTCCACCTTCTTTTAAATGTCATTTCTTGAATCATTATGCATATACAAGAAGAGGTATTGTGTGTTTGAAAAACTCCTCTCTAGTACCCCTTAGAAAATGTTGTTGCAATCAGGGAAAATGATGTCCCTAAACTGAGTACCAGTGCTAAGATGGGACTCATCACACAAAAGGAAGCTGTAGGACAGTTAAAATGAGAATTGGAAGAGGTGTCAGAAAACTTAGGTACAAGTTAATGTTCCATCACCCACCAGATACACCACACTAGAGAATCATTTAGCTGCTCAGAGACTTGACTAATTTCCTCATATGATTACCTACCTCACATGGATTTTAAAACATTACATATGGAAATTCTACATGAATAAGAAGAGCAGCAAAATGAAAAGTGAGAAGAAGAGAGAAAACAGGAAAAATGCACACAGGAGGAGAAATGCAAATTGTGAAGTGTTAGAAAAGGAAAATGTGTTCCAGTCACAAGGTGATTCAGTGTCAAGGATGGAGTAAGAAGGAACTCAAGTTCCTCAAGAAGTACAAGCTCCTTGATTCCCAGGGCTCTTCTCCCTTCCCTCCCAGCACTTCTAGCGCCTGGTTAGAGGCAGAGTCTAACCAAATTACCTGGGCTGAGACACAGTTCTATGACCTCCCTCTGCTTGACCTTGACCAAACACTCCTTGGTGCTTCCATGTCCTCATCAGTAAACTGGTATTAAAGATAGAAGCTGTCACATAGAATTGTGAGGATCAAATGACTTCAGGCTATTAGTGTATGTAGCTATTAATAGAGTCAATAAGATATAAACTAGTTTATTGGTGACAGTCGGTTGGAAATTGCCCCTGAGGAGAAACAGCGTGGACCCCTATTATCCTACTCATTTAGGATCAGCTTGCAACATAGAGAGGGAGAGTTACAGGGTAAAAAGGGTCCCCTTCCTGGCATGCTTCCCTCTGTAAGCCCTGCTCTCTGGTGGTGATGCCAGAGAGGTATGCAGAAGATGAGCAGAAAACTAACTGGCAAAACCTGAGACATCTAAGAGTAAGGACCCTAGAGAAAGGACCTCACTTTAGCAACTTGAGTCTAGGACACACCCTTAGATACTGAGGCCATTTTTTACTCCAGTAACCTGGATACACGCCTGGAGGAAGAAACCCCCACCCCTCATATATACTCCAGAATCCATCTTGCCTGAGTGAGAGGCAGGCAGACAGGTCACACACGCACACACATGTGCATTCTCTTGATGTCACTTTCCCGCATCAATTAGCTATTCTGCTTTTAATCAACTTCCTGTGTGTTCCTGACCAAACAGCTCTCTACAGGAATTCGTTCTGGACAGACCCAGTATCTCAATGGCATGACTTGCTCACCCTCCCCCACGTCAGTGGTCCCTTTCTTTAATCTTCTTCATAAAAACAAAAATGACAGTAATTAAAACTCAGATTGAGCTGAAACTATTAGAGGGGAGAGCTCTGTACTGCCCACAGGAAGTGCAATACCACCTGCATTTCCCTTTTGCTGATAAGCATCCCAGGCCTGGGTGCCCCAGGGCCTTTTTGTAAATAAAATTTTAAAAAAATAACTGAATTCATTATGTTGAGGCACAATTTATCCTTTCATCTGTTTATGTGTCTAGGTCAACTGTTCTCACACGTTTATTCTGGACATCTAAAAGATAGGACATTTAACAGTCTATCTTCAATGTTATAGCTGCAGTTCATTTTATTATCCTAATATGATATTCTGAAATCAGGCCATTCAAATGCATTAATAGGTACCAAAGCACTATCTTAATCAGAGTGGTGGAAGGAATCCAAAGCCAGTCCCAGGTGCCAGTAAACAGGAACAGACTGGTATTTACAAGGCAAAGCAGGGTTTACCAAGCAAATTTACTTCCACTTTCTCTTAGGAGCATCACAGGCTATAGGTCCATAGGGGAGAAAAAGATGATACAAACTTCTTTTAGGAGGAGGAAACTGAGGCTTTGAAAGGCTAGATCACTATTCAAAGATTTAATGGAGAAGAGAAAGAGATTCAAATGCAAATCTGGCACAGATTGCATTCTTCACCACCCCATCCTTTTCCTTCATTTCTTCCTTATGTTCAACAACCAGCATCCAAGGTGCTCTCATGGCGACTGAATATTTCAGCACCTAGTTTTTAGACTGTGTCTTCACCCAAAGTCCTGCCTTCATTCCATGTGTCTAGCATTCAATACCCAGTCTCTCTGCCTTGACCTCTAGGTCAATGACCTTCCCCCTCACCCCCAGCCTCCTACTTCCTCCCAAGTTCATACCTAGAACTTGTCACCTCCCAAAGCTCCTCTAGAGCCTTTTAGACTCTGGCCTGCCCTGTCACCTCTTTAAGATTTCACCACATGACCAGCAACTTTCCCTTTATCTATTATCCCTTGTCTTCCCTTCTTTATATGTCAGTTAATCCAATGACCCATCCCTACTGTTGTCCAATACTCTTATCAACTTTATCCCTTGACCTTCCAACTCATACACTGTCAAATCTGTAAGTCTACCATTCAAGCTTGGACTTTAATCTGTCATTTCTTTTAGAGACTAATACCCTAACCGCAGACTATAGCTCTTATAAATTGATGTCTACAGTCATTATCAGAGCCCAAACTGCTTACTGCCAATTCTTTTATATTTTCTTAATCAGATCATTCTACCGTTCTTCAGATGAAGTATTTCAGAGTTTCTCCAAACACTACAAACATTTTGGGTGCTCCACAACGTCCCCTTCACATTCTACTTCACCAAGAGAACAGAAGCCATTCGAGGTCCGATCAAGTTCCACCTCTCAGCACCTACACCTCTTACCATGATTCCCTTTCCGCATGAAAGGTAGCCCTCTCTCCATCCCCAGCTATGCTCCTCTCCTCCTCTCCCTGATTCTTGTGGAACTGTGTCATCAAAAATAGCTCCACTGAGTGCGAGTCAGTGCAGCCCCCTATGGAAAAGAGTGTGGCAATTCCTCAGAAAGCTGGATGAAATTCCATATGCTCTCACCATCCCACTTCTGGGGGTTTACCCAAAAGTTAAAAAACACTAACTCGCTGAGATGTATGTATCCCCATGTTTACTGCAGCCCTATTCACAATAGCAGAGATTTGGAAACTACCTAAGTGCTCAACATCAGATGAATGGATCAAGATGTGGTACATACATACAATGGAATACTGCACAGCCCTTAGAAGAGAGGAGATCCTGCCATTTGAATCAACATGGATGGATCTAAAGGGGATGATGCTGAGTGAAATAAGCCAAAAGAAGAAAGATAGATACCAGGTGACCTCACTCATAGGTGGAATGTGAACAGACAGAACAAAGGAACAGATGAAACAAATCCAACCAACCCTTGGGCACTTGCAATAGAACTGAGATGACCAACAGGGAATGGAGCAGGAGTGTGGGGAGGGTGGCAAGTGATGGCAGAGCCATCAATGGACCATGGTGAAGAACATTTGGTGATCTGGTGGAGGAGGGCAGGGTGTGTTGACATACGTCATAGGAGTGGGGAAACTGCACATGTGGGGAACCTACACAAGTTTATTTTTAATGTGTCAAATCAAAGTTATTGCAATTAAAAAAAGAGCCAAAAATAGCCCTACTCTGTACTGGAGCATCCAATTTTCTCCCCTAAATAGTCTCCTCTTTCTTAAAAATAAAAAACAAATAGCAACAAACACTTCTCTCAACATCTTGCTTCTTCAACTCCTCTGCTTCCTTTCATAGCGATGCTTCTTTAAAAAAGCAAACTAAACAAAACACAACCCTTTACATTTTGTTTCTCACTTACTTTTCAACCCACTGCAATCTGGCATGTGTCCCCAATATTCTATTTAAATAGCTCTTGCCAAGGTCAAGATTTTAAATATAAAAGACTATTTTCATCTCTTACTTTCTGTTATGTATCCGATGTCATGGATCCTGATTGTCTATCCCTTCCTTCTTAAAACATTCATTCATTTTAGCTTCCACGGTACCAAGTGGCCCTGACTTCCCCCTAGAACACTGGCCAGTACTCGACTTATCGATGATTTTCTCTGTGCATGACAACAGGCTCCTTCCTCTGTGTGAGCACAAACTCAGGAGGTGTCTTCAATTGCTATCAGTAACCTGATGCCTGTGAAAATCATAACTATTTTACCCACACTTTCTTTTGAGGGTCAGAGCCATGTATACGACTGCTCGCCCACTCTCCAGTTGGTTGTTCTAGGGAGTTTACCTACAACATTTCCAAAGCTGACTCGTTCTCTTCAAGCAGAAACCTCCCCAAGAGGCACACGTGCCTTCCAAGGCTCCCGCTCTTGATGAAAAGCAGCACCATATACCCCGCTGACCATGTCAAATGTTCTCTCTTTCTTCTTCTGCTGGGATCCAGTGAGTCATCCCTTAAGGTAGGATTTTGCCAATCGCCTTGTTTCTTGAGTATTTCCATCTCTCTGACCTTCATGTTCAAATACTGAGTCTTCCATCTCCTTAAAATGGTATCTTTCAAGCTAGGATTTCATTTATATGACATTCTTGAAATGATGAAATCACAGAGACAGGGAACAAATGAGTGGCTTTCAGAGGGATGTTAAGGGTAGTAGAGGAGAAGGGACGTGTGTGACTATGACGGACAGTTTGGGGGGGTAACAGAACTGCTGTGTACCTTGAGTGTGACAGTGGTTCCGTGAATCTATACATGAGATAAAATGGCAGGAACAAGCGCCGCACTAATGACAGTCTCGTGGCTTCAATATTGTGTACAGTTATGGAAGGTGTAGCCACTGGTGAAACCGGGTGAAGGGTACCTGGGACCACTGTACTTTCTTTACAGATTCTTGCCAATCTATAATAACAGTAGTTATTATTTTAATCTCAATCCCCATTGATGCTACTTCAGTCCAACATGCTCTCCTCTGACCTGGGTCACGGCCATAGCACTCCACTTTTCTGTCACAGTTTGAGCTGTCTTCCAGCTTTCCCCCATTATCCGGTCTCTCCACTGTAGCAGGAACGGTCTTTGTAAGATGACAACCTGAACATGGTCTGCCTCTGAAGAGCTCCCTATTGTCCTTTGGACCCAGTTAGTGCAGAGCACCACAGCCCACACACAGGAGCACCGCGGGGCACGAGACACGTTCGAGGAAAAACAGGGACACTGACATTTACCGGACATTGCAAGGCTACTAACCTGAAGTAGTTCTCAGTCTCAACATGGAAACACACCACATCCTTTCAAAGATAGCTTATCTTTGTGAAGGTGGTTTGGGGACAGTTACGCAATGACAAAGTACTATAGAAAAACTAATGAGGAACTGGGAAAGAGGGTGACATTCTCTAGTGACAAGATTTGAGAGGTAATAACTGGATATTTACGAATTATAGAAACGTGCTGCTTTTTCTTTAGATTTGTGTGTGCTGCTTTTCCAATAGAATGAAGGTCATCTTGAAATGGGAATATGTGGGGGCTGCCACCTTATGACAAAGTACCAGGTTCCACGATCTAATCCCCTACTGACCTCTCCAGCTTGCCTGCTGGCATTTTCTCTGCCTATCATCCACAAAGAATTACTTTTAGGCACCAGAACAAGCAGACCCCTTTCTGGACACATCCCCACACTCACATACAGTCAGACATGACTCTACCGTCTTTGCCTTAGTCTTACTATCTTACTCCTACTCCACTTTCAAACACCAAAACACACTCTTCTTGGAAGCCCTCTGTAATCTTGAGAGATTAACTTCCGGGCTCTCTCTTAGCATAACTACTCCACATTTTAATTCTTTTCCAGCACTCCTCATACCAGGTAGTTTTTTGTCTGCTTAGGCCTTGTCTTTCCCCAGTTGCCCTACAGTTCTCCAAAGGGCACAGATCCCTAATGCTTTGATGTCATCACAGGCTAGTGGAATATGGGCACATGGTAGGAACTCAACTAGTATTTGTTGAGTTAATGCAAAGACTTCCGTATCAACTGTATTTATCTCCTTCTTTCTCACGCAACCCCATTCCCCCATTAAAGTGCTATAAAACTGGGTGTCGCATTCAAGGGAGGCTGTCACAAGAGCATAGAGATGGAAGCTGGTCTTCTCTGAACAACACACCTGCAATTTGAGAAAAGCAGTGCCACACCCACCACATCAACATACCCCATCCCGAAATGCTGCTGACTGCTGTGAAGGTAGTTGGGTGAGAAGCCATCCCGAGGGACAGATGTCTCCTGAACATTGCACATCAAAGACAACCTGGCAGGCATAGTGCAGTGGGAACTAGAAGATGAGATGTCACCGACTGTTCCCATCACCTGGACTGATTAATAAATTAGAAGTCTGCAAATCCAGGGGTGTGTGTGGCTTTACATGAATCAATGCATGTGGATAACTCAAGGATAGCTTGCCAGTGTCTGGCCTCTGAAGTCTGACTACATATGTTGCAAAGCATCTAAAATCTTCTTCTCTTTGGTCCTCTGACCTCTATCTTCCTCCTAACAATGCCTTCTTGGTGTAAGAATGCAGCAAAAGCTGCCTAGATGGGGCACCCCAGCTTCGGATCACACGGGACCAGCATCCCTCCTACTGTAGGTAGTTCTGAAAACCTTCTCAGAGTCTGAATGGCTGGATTTCTAGGGTTTGGGGCTTCAGATATTTGTTTTAACTACCAGTCTTGAAGCATTTACTCTGTGTGCTCAGCGCTAACTGCTATCAGATGTTATGGCCTTGCATCTATGAAACAATCCCGGAACATACACTCATTTTGTAGATGGAGAAACTGAGAGTGAAAGAGTTTAAGCAGGGTGGGAAATGGCAGAGTTCTAACTGAATCTGGTCAAAAGCCTTGCTTTTCATCACATGGTTTTAGAGTTCACAGAGTGTAGAGAATAACTTGCAGCTGGAGGTTTCATCAAAGTTTGCAGGGACAAGTCAGGTATGGATAAAGGATGGGATGCAAAGATTTTCTCCAAATCAGTATGGGAATCCACTGCTAATGAGACCCAGTAATTCTTATGCCCAGAAGGAAGGCCTTGAGAGATAAAGAAATTGCCTGGAGGCAGAAATCTGGGCATTCCGGTTCCTTTCGTAAGAGATACATAGGTACCCAGCAGCTGTGGCACACTGCATGAAAGAATGCATCATGCCACAGGGTGCCAAGAATGGAACTGGGGCAGGTAAGCCTGAATGTCACCTCGGAAGAGATCTGCCCAATGGGTGGATCCTAAGCAACTTTGTTGGTGGCTCTGAGAGGTGCTTGGGAGCTAATGAACTCCACCTTAACAGCCTTTGTCTCCTCGGCAGAATTTCCCTCCAGTCTCTGGATACTTCTCTGCTCCCTTCCACATGCTCCTCATGCTGAAGCCAGAGTGATATTTCTCAGTGTTTATCAACCATGCCAATCTCATGTTTTAAAGATGTCATTGCTATCCTGTGGCCCGCATCAAACCAGGCACAGGTTCTAACGTGAAACCATGGCAAACTCTGATAATCCAATGCGGCCGATGGTCCTCTCAGCCAAATGTGACCCCCAGATAGATTCAAAAGTGTTGGTAGGCACTAGCACTTTTGTAGAAGAAATAAATCCAAAAGAGAGAAATCATATTTCAGTGGAAGAGAGCAGAAAATATCAAGATGCATGACATGTAGTCAGGTTATCTTTTTTTAACCAATGTTCATTTTATTCAACATCTTTATGAGCTAGGGTCAAGAATTATAAGAATGAAACAGTAACAACAATTCTGCTCCAAATAGCTATTCCATAGAACTGACAATTAACTAGAGTTGGAAAGTTAGTTAAAATCAGTTTGTTAGCCCAAATTCCCTTCAAGTTGGCCTCCAGCTGGTCTCCAGCCTTATGTGTTAACACCACTACTATTCAGAATATGCACACCCATTCCACACTCCAAGGAGGCAGGAGCCTACTTGCCTTTGCAAGCACTCCTCCAACGGCCTAGGTGGGCTTCCCCCCAGTGCCTTCACATAAAGTCCTGCTCCTTGAAAACCAAGTTCAATACCTCTCCTAGGATGCCTTCCCTGACTTGTCTTTTCCTCCCATTCTTCCTCATTTCAGCATCCCAGACCTAGGTGAAGTTCGCTTCCCAACTTCTCAAAGAGCATGGCTTTGTTGGGAAATACAGCACGTGGCATTGCGGTCATTTTGTCTTTCAGCCAGTTTCCCCCATGATACCATGAGTTCCTTAAGGACAGGGGTCAAGACTTTCCTTCTCCAGGGACCTGTTACAGGGCCTGGTCAGTAGGAATCTGAAGATCAGTCAATAAATTTGAGATGAATGAATAAGCAGTAGGTGCCCCCAAACACCAATCCATTCCCTCTCTTTCTTCCATGGCCAAGACGTAGAACGGTGAGCTCCAAGAGCTTGTCCCCATTCTCCTCCAAATTTTCAGTCATCACCTTGGCCATATTTGGCACCAGTTTAAAAATACTGTGTCAGTCCATCCATATGAGAAGGTGTGCAAGAAGGGGTCCATTTTCATGCACTGCTCCTGACTGTAAACTGGACATGTGTGCTGCAGAAATCGCAGCAACTCCAGTCTACAGCTCAGAGGAGCCAGCAGAGGTGAACTGTTGCAAAGGTGCCAATCTAGTAGCAATAAAGCTACTGTTCTCAGAAGTGGAAGATAACTTTTCAATAACCAACGCAAAAGATTATCTTTGAATTGACACCAGGAGGCCCAGGAGACATTCACAGGATATCACTCCTCAACCCTCTCCATTCATAGACATTGGTCAGAAATCTGCATTCAATGAGAGACAAGATGGAGAGAGGACACGGAGTATTGCCTCTCACCAGTGACATCAACCTTTAAATGTCTGAAAATAACAACAAACATTGGACACTGTCCCACTCCCATCGTCTTTTGAATCTACTGAGGATGTTCTAAAAGCAAGAAAGAGTATTTGTCAACAGACTCGGCCCAAGTTGGCATCAAATGACTCAAATCAGTGGTGTGTGAACCTAACAGTGGAGCCTACACATCTCACTCTCTAAGGAATGCCCTCGTGAGAGGAGAAATGCACTAGATCTCCGAGATCTCCTGAAGAAATGAGATTTCTTATCTCTGAAGTGAAAAGCCAGGTTTATTTAAACACTGCCTCTCTGTAGCAAGAAGTAAAGATTGATTCTCCTTCCTTAATGCATCAGTGGACACCCTGGTCTGGGGCCATGTCTGGAAACCTGGGAAATTCCTTCCCCTTTAGTCTGGCAGCCAGACTCATTGGTAATCCTGCCATTACTCTGGTGTCTCTATTTCAACTACTCCGACTCGAAGTCATGAAAATATAAGATCATTTATTCCGTGTCCCTTTTACCCTTTTCCAGAAATAAACACACTTGCTCTAGAGCAAATTTTCTCAACCTCAGCATTACTGACATCATGAGCCAGAGACATCTTTGTGGCAGGAGGCTGTGTGTGCATCGCAGAGTGTTCAGAAGTCTTCCTGATCCCTGGAACCTAACATTGGATGCCAGCAGCACCCCACAACCAATTGTGACCATCAAAAATGCATTCAGACACTTCCGAATGTCCCTTAAGGAGCAATATGATCCCTGATTGACAATCATCACCCTTGGTCAGTGATGCTCATGCACATCACAGACTAATTAAATCTAAATATCTGAGGAAGGACGCAGGCAGCTGTATTGTTTTTAAAAAAGCCTTTCAGGCCACAGTAATGCGCAACCACTTCTGGGCATGTTGAATCAAGGTCTTATACCTTCCTCCTCAACTGTGTCTCCAGTCTCTGTTGAAGTTCCTATCCTTGTAATCCAGAGTAGAATGCCAAATTTGGGAATAAGAAATTTAGGAGATAAAAAGGAGGGGGATTATTTGTGACAGAAAAATTAAAGCTGCTCATTGCAT
The DNA here is from genome assembly GCA_004363575.1 of Solenodon paradoxus. NCBI lineage: Eukaryota > Metazoa > Chordata > Mammalia > Eulipotyphla > Solenodontidae > Solenodon > Solenodon paradoxus. The sequence goes on along the minus strand of RJWH01003709.1, from coordinate 9,949 downwards.
TCCTTTTCATCACAAACCAAGAGGCAGAGTTAACCCCAAGGGTCAAAGCAAAGTGTCAACAGGTAAGATGACTTCCTTAGCCAGGTGCCAGCTCTCCAAGCTGAAGTGGTGTCCCTGTAAGAGAGCAGTGACAGAGCTGGTATCTGAAGAAGCCACATGTAAGCTGCCGACACCAGGTAGAGCCAACAATTCCCTAAGCCAGCTCACCAAGATTCTAATCCCTCTGAGAAAAAGAGGTTACACAGACAAAGAGGTTTGGTCAAATGTTATGAAGCAGTCTGGTAAAGATCTTGAAAAGCCCTGTGGTCAGGAGGCCTGAGGAACTTTGGTTTTTCTATACCAGAATATATTCGTGTCATTCAGGAGACCACATGGATAAGCTGAAACATGCAGACTTTGCGACAGGCCAGCCTGTGATCCAAGCCACTCTACCATGAATTAGCTTTGTGTCCTTCCATAAATAGAGACAATAACAATATGTAAGGCACGGGATTAGTGTCAGGACTCATCAGTTTAAATAATGCATAAACACCACGTCCCTGCTGGGCACTTGGTCAGCTTTCAACATTAACAATGAACATTTCATTATTGTTTCAGTATTATTATTACTTATTTGACCATGGGGTCTTTGTTTTTTTTCCAGAAATATCTTTTACTATACTAGAGTTTCATGAAAAACACTTTTAAGAAAAACTGGTTTTGACAAATTTGCACCATGCTTGTAGAAACAGAACCCTTGCACCACATATCCAGATTCTATCTGGAATCCGGAGGCTGGTAGTTTGGTAGGCTCCTTTCAAGTTCAACGACAAACGTTCCACGTGGTACAGAAGTGGTCTTTTCTCTCCCTACCGCTTGCCTGTGAGCATGCTGCAGGCAGGAAAGTCTGTCAACCTTGTACTTGATCAACTCCCCAGAGCTTAGCACCTGGCGCACCTAGGTGTCTAGTGAATGATTTCTGGAGAAGAATCCTATCTTGTTCATCTTAGTGGACCTACCCACCCCCGCTAGGCCCATTCATCTACACAAGTCACCTAACCACAAAACCTAAGATAGATATTCTTGAGAAACACACGAGGCGCCATCAGGAGAAGAGTGGTTCATGCAACTCTGGGAAAAAATATGCAAGACAGATAGGCAATCTGACTTGGCTTACCGAGATTTGATTTACACTCAATGTTTAGGTTTTTATTTAGGGCTCAAAGGAAGGTACACCATAAACCACAAGCCACTTAATCTGCAAGTGGCTGGAGAACCACTAAGTGACAAAATACCTCTTGTGACAGAGTGACCTCCACTGTCAGTGCCGCCTCAGACCTGTCTCCCGGACCTGAAGCCTCCAAAGGGTCAGGTGCCACAGTCTCCTATTACCCACCTCTGGAACAACTGCTAAATTTATAGCAATGAATGATGAGCTCAAAGTTGGGAAAAGGGAAAGAGAAAATAAAATACAAAAGACAATGGACACCTCGAGAACTTTCTGGACCAAATTAACTTTTCAAATATCATGAGAAGAAATAATTTTTAGTCATGCACTTAGATTTCTGAGGTGGAAGGGAAAACTCACGTTTACACAACTCCTGCAAAATGTCAAGGTCTACATGCTTGATATCTAAGTTATTTCTTGACAACCAAACAAGGCATTTAATATTCCCTTTATTTTACAAGGGAAAAACGGAATCTCAGAGAACTTGCAACTTGCCCAGAGCCAAAGGAAGCCTCTCGGAACTTGGTGATCAACTAGGGAACGAAGAAGCAGCCAGCCATGAGAGCACAGTGTTAAGGGCTCAGGTGGTGTCTCTGAGGCCTGCTTTTAGCGCCCAGCTCTTCCGCGTCCCAGGTGTGTGATGTGGGCAATTTGCTTAGCACCTTTGTGCTATACTTTTCTCACTCGTAAAACACACAGTAACAGCATTTCACTCACAAAATGGCTGTCTGTGTCAGGGCTTAACAGAAAATGAAATGATTATTATTAGAATGATGCTTAAGAAATGTAACAAAAAATGTCCGCATATAAAAAAAGGTCCAATGTGGCAAGGTATTCTCACAGAAAACGTTATCTCATTTGACCTCATGGGTAGGACAGACATCATTATCCTTTTCAGCACGGGGGACAATTCCGTATCTGCACGGTTACTTATTTATTGCTACCCATGTAATAACAATCGTTTGCTGATATTCATGCAGTTTTTCCTCTACACTCCAAACCCTGAAGTTTGGGGAAGAGGGTGGACACTGCAGCCTGCGGGTGTGTGTGTGTGTGTGTGTGTGTGTGCGTGTGCATGCGTGTGCGTGCGTGTGTGTGCGTGTGTGCGCACACATGCTTTGTTGCATTCCGTTGGTCATCCCTATATCGCCTAGTGAGAGCACAGCTTATGATAAGTGTTAAGTTCTAAAGCCACAGACATGTATGAATGAGTGAATGATGCACAAAAGAACTTGCTCAAAATGAGGTCAGAAAACCACCACAGAGTATACAAAATCTGAGTCTCCAGACTCTTTAGGTTCTAAGTTCTTTCTACCACCCCCACACCACGTTTTTTCAAATGACAATTCTTCATGGAATCATGAAGGGGATGGGAGGCATCTCCTACAGATGAGAAAATCAAGGCTCAGAGAAGTTTCTTTCCTTGACCAAAATCATGCACCAGGGAGGTAGGTGAGCTGGACCAGGATTCAGGCTCCCTGATTCCAAGATGAGTAAGAATGCTCCCACTGCACCCTGGGCACATTCAAGAGCAGAAAGTCACTCAGGACGCCATGTGTTAGCACAGGCTTGTGAGTGATAGAGACGTACCAAATGCGACCAAACCACTGTATGTGAACGTGTGACTGGCTCGACGACCCTAGGAGCTGAAGCTAGCCTCTGCATGCACACGCACGAGGAAGAAGATGTCCTTATCCCATTTAGGTGAGAAGGGACTTCCTCCCAGTTTCTTCCTGAAGTTTCCAATTCACCCTGAGTTCCAGCCTGGATTCAGGGTGGGGAGAGGAACTGAGTAATGCCTATGATATTTCCAAATAAGCTATCCTTCTAGCTGAAGACAATCTATCACACTCCAGTGGCAAGTCTATGCCATGACACAGATGTCAAATTTCTAATATACAATGTCCAGGTTAGAATATAGGAAGGGACACAGAAAGTTACCCATACACACATGCATCTGGAATAAAGCAGCACACAATGAGGAGCAAGTGACTCCCGACAACTGTCCCCCAAAGCAAGCCCTGGTTGGCTTTTGTTCATGCTGAACCTGTCCTGGATGGCACGCAGGCCTCTGGAACCCATCTGCGTGCGCGCCCATGTAGATTATGACAGGAGTCCCACATGATCTTTGCACATAGTAGGTGCCAAATCAACATTGATGGTATTAATGATCTCCCAGTTAAGCCTATCCTGTACTTTTTGCTTTGTAGCACTCACTGTTTTTCTGTGTGTGCAATTAACGTCAGTCTCTCCTATTAGAATGGGAACCATGTTTATTTTACCCATTATTGCATTGCCTGCCCCAAACTGTGTCTGTAGCTGGTGCTCTATAATTTTTTGAGGATTTAATAAGAGAAAGAAGGAATAACTAGATGACCAGGGCCTGGCTTCTAGGTTGAACTCCATCATTTAATTAATCATGTGCCCTTAGTTAAGTCTGAGGCTTAATTTTAGCCCTAGAAAGGATCTTCGAAATCAGCAAACTTCGTTTTAACAATAGGCGTCAAAGAAAAGCATACGTGAAATCTGGATACAAGAGCAGATACAAATCTTCTCCTCTAGAAAGCCCGTATAAGACTGGGGGTCCTCAATGATCACTACTCCCTGGACTGGATTTTTTTTTAAGAGGATGGAAGCAGGCAGGAATGAAGACAGGCAGGGAGTGGACAGGAAGGAAGAGAGAGGAGTAAGAACACTTTTATTTATTTAGCTCATTTTATGATGTTGCCCCCTCCCTGATCCTGGGCCATGAACCTGGGTCCTTGGGCTGTATGTGGACTGTGCCCCAGAAAAGGGCTTAACCTCTGAGCCCCCAGGACATGCTCCTTGTCTGGATTCTATAAGGACTTTAATCAATCCTTATGATTTCTAAGACCACAGAAGGAAGACTCTTGCTCAATGTCAAGTCTATCAAAGATAAGCCACACATGGATTTGGCATCCAGATGCCCTAACCTCAACCTCAGTAGAACACTTCATTTCTCAACATTTCTAAATGCTCCCAAAATGTTTACAAAGTGGTTACAAGGAAAGATGTTTGGAAGAGTCCTCTCAGAATCTGAAACATTCTACTTTAGGAGCCATCAGGGGAGCTTTGCAGCCCTGTGACTGAAGTGGGGCTCTGGGCTCAGAGAGACCAGCATGTGGCCTCCAGCTCCACCTGTAACTGGAAGATGAACTAAGGCAATGATTGCTGAGCATTCTGTGTCTGCCGTTCACTCACAGAATGTCCATTTCAATTTAGGTCATGCCAGTATCAATTACAAACAGAAAGGAATCATCTAGGAGGGGCAATAGCTTCCTTAAAAACTTAAGGAGAGCCATCACCAAGTCATATCATGACGACTGAATTTCAGGCCAGCTTATCCCCAGTTTCTGACAAAAGGAGATGCAATACAAGAGTTGCTAAGAAACACCTGGAAATGACACACCAGTGCCTTTGGTGCCGAGATGCTTATTAGTGAGATGACAGACTTATAATCAGACCTGGTTCTAGTCCAGGCCCCACTTTTGTTTGGCTATGTAACTTTATTCAAGTCACTCATCTCCTTATGGAGGGACACTATGGAAGGGACATCTTATGGAAGGACACTATGAACCTGTCATTTCCACTTTAAAGTGTCTTCACGAGGCTCAAAGGCACATACAAAACCAAGAGGTTATTTGTCAAAACACAAATAATAAATTATTCTGGATTTTTACTATTTTTTACTATTTTTACCACCTAAAATCCAACATCGCAAGGGATTGCCAGGGATTTCTGAAAATGGCGTGTTCTGTTGAGTCACCAAGGAGCAGCCACACTGGTATATGCAAACATACAAATATCCCTGGCTGTATTCTCAGACACTATTTCAAGTATCCACATTTGAAATTTTGTAGATAACTCTTGTTCCTGGGTGATTTAGGAATAACTCTCCCAAGGAAAAGACCTTAGAATCAATTACTCTATATTTATTTATTTATTTATTCATAAAAAGGAAAGGTGCAGGCAGGAATGAAGGCGAGTAGGCAGGCAAGAAGGAAGAAAGAGGAGGAAGAGGCACATTATTTATTTTATTTAGTTGTTCATCTTGGTTTTTCTCCCAGCCCTGCCTCTGAAACCTAGGCCCTTGGGATGTAGGTGGACTCCAGTGGTTGTCCTATCTGCTAGGCCCTCAGGGCATATTATAATTATGTATTTTAAATCCTGATATTCTCTTCTGAAAAAAGAAAAGTTCCATTTTCTCATTCTTGTGGTTACCCCTCTCTCTTCTTTGTTTTTGCACAGCCACACTGGATTTCCTTTGTGTTACTTCTTTTAATCATGTCCAGAGCACCGTTCCCCCCTATCTGGTTCGTTACCACTCACCAAGCCTCACAGAAGTTATCTGCGAACTCAGACATACACAGTCATGGCAGGAAATCAGTAGCAAGGAGGTCAACTCTCAAACTAAGATTTGAGTATTTAGTAATGAATGAGTCACAGACATTTACAACTGGTGGTACTGGTTGAGTTCGCACACATCATCCCTGCCCAGTTCACCATGCCACAAAATGTGCAGAGGAGACATGGCCATCTTTGATATTAAAAAAAAAAAAACAACAACAGAAGATTGAAGACAGAATTCATGCTTTCCCAGCTGTAGGCCAGGGATTTTTCATCCACCACACTTCCTCTTTCTCCTAATCCTTCTATTTTAATTGGCACAGACATGTAGGGTTTGTCCCACCTTCCTCGACTTTGAAACAAAGACTACACCTTTAGAGGATTTTTTTATTATTCTCTGCTTCATTTATCGTGTGCTTAGGCTAGAAGGAAAAACCAAAATCACTCTGGAGATCCCAAAATGAGTAATTCCTGCCCTAAAAGAGTTTCCAAGAAGGGCAAGAAGGAAATATAAGATTGTATTCCAATTCCAAATAGTTTAAAATGAAAGTGGTATAAGTGTAGAGAGCTGTGGAACTATTAAAGAGTGGATGAAGAGATGGAATGGGGAGAATATTAAGTTTCAAAAAGAAAAGAACTTTGGGCCAACTCGTTTTGATTGAGTTGTATCAGAAAAGGCCAAGAACCAGATCAGATCTGCTCAAGAAAAGGTTGTTCATTGAGTGTCCCTACTTGTTTCCAAATGTATGAGGGCTTGTGCACGGTATGAGGTACAATCACAGAATTTCAAAACAACATTACTTAATCTGACATGGTTGACTAAAACATGACTATGGAAGCAGACAAACTAGAGTTTGAACTCTATTTCTACCACTTAGTGACTGTGTGACTTTAGATAAGTTATTTCACCTAGCTGAGGGTCAGTTAGTTCATCCATAGAGTGGAAAGAACAAATAGAAACTACTTCTGATGGTTTAAGCAAGATAGTATGTACAAAGTGCATAGTGTACCACCGTGCCTGGCACACAGAAAGTATTCAATATTGGCGATTCATGCTTCCCCTGTTATTGTATAAGGCAAAAATGGAAGGAGGAAAGGGAAGGAAGAAAGGAGGGAGAGGGGGAACAAAGGAGGAGGGAGGGAGGGAGGGAGGGAGGGAGGGAGAGAGGGAGGGTTCATTCTATGAATGAAAGACAAAGAAGTTAAGGACAAGTATAGCCCAGATCTTACCTGTATATTTTATATCTGGTTGTAAATCCTTGACGGTGTCTTTCCACAAAGGATAGGTAGCTCCTGGAGTGGTGGAAAGGGCCCCTGTCTGAAATAAGCCAATCAAATTCCTTGGAGACATGTTGGTCCGTCCCAGCTGGTTCCGGGTGGGAGGGCCGCACTGAGATACCGCCCCATAGAAACAGGAAGTAGAGGAGCTCAACAAACCTCCAGTTCATGCTTTTCTGCCGGCCTTTTTCCTCTCATTCTTGCTCCATTCTGTGGAGTCCTATAGAGAAAAGGAGGGGCCGGTGGGAGTAAAATAAGGGGAGAGAAAGGAGAGAGAATAAGGGGAGGGAAAGATAACAAAGAGAAAGAGAGAAAAAAAAATGTTATTAGCACATCATCATCAAACCTTATATCCCTAGTTAAAGTTTATATAAAAGTGTTAAGGTTTATATAAAAGTCAGTACAGCATTATTTGCAAGAGCCAAGAGTTGGAAATAACCTAAGAGCCCACTGATGAATGACTAGATAAAGAAGACATGGTCTTTACACACCATGGAATAGTACTCATCATATATTGAAAAAAAAAAAAAAAAAAGATAAAATCCTGCCATCTATAAAACATGGATGGACTCAGAGGGCATTATGATTAATGAAATAAATCTGATGGAGGAAGACAAACAGTGTGACTTCACTCATATGTGGTAGTTAAAACAAGTGGATGAACAGAACAAAAACTAACAAAATAATACTGTTAGAAGGGAAAGGAGAAGCGGTATGGGTAAATCAGGCAAAGGGGATCAATTGTATGGTGATGGATGGAAGCCACTTTTGGTGACTCGTATAATGTAGATGCTGCTATATAATGAAACCTATATCATGTTATAAACTATATCAATTAAAAGTAATTGAAAAACCCTGTTATTTGCAGTGGATGGACCGAGAGAACTATGCTTAGTGAGATAAGTCAGAAAGAGAAAGACAGACACAGAATGATTTCACCCACAGGTGGTATACAGAGAAACCAAACAAGCAAATGAATCAAGTCAACAAAAATAGTGTCTAGAAGAATCACATTAGAAGGGAAGGGAGAGGTGGGTGGACAAAGTGAGTAAAAGGGGCCAGTTGAACAGTGAAGGTCAGGAGTGAACTCCGGCTGGTTAATTTAATGTATTAGATACAGATATTGATTTACTATGATGTATACCTGACATCTATATAATGTCATGATGCAAAATTCCTTCAACAAAATAAAATAAAAGCATACATGACTGACTAAATAAACGAATGCATAAAAATGAGCATTTGCATTGATAAAGATCTAGGCTCATGCTCATCCCTGTTCTGCTGTTGGTTTCGTGTGAATATGTACAAAGCACTGAGCCTCTTAGGGAGGAGGTTCCTGTCTTTAAAAGAGGGTGGGCTTCAGTATATACATCTACATGGGCACATGGCACATTCTAAGGGCTCAAGGAATACGTGTTGGAAAAAATGAGCGAATATAGAGGATCTCAAAGAGAAAGGAACAGAGGAACATGGAGGCAGAACTCAAGCATCTGTCCCATCAACGTTCCTCCCCACCACCTGCTTCTCCTAACAGAAACTCAGTAAATGAGAGATCCTTTCTCTCCTCTCACACAGACACATACCCATCGAGCACACATTTTGCTTTTGTATTATTAGATGGATGCATAGTCTTATAGTCTTAGGATGAATGAAGATCATGATGATGAAAGCGGGACGCCTTAGCGTCCACTCCTTCAATGTGTGGTGCAATCTCTCCCTCACAGCAAGGGAACGTGCCCTACTTGCTGACGGCAGAGTTCCAAGATTCCCTGAGGTTCAGAAGGGAAACTAAAGGCCAAGGAACTTAATGGCGTCTTGCCATCTCCTTTTTTTGGGTGGTACTCTCGCCAAGGTGTCACATTGGAGACATGCTTAAGATTATGGGACAGTCTGGGCAGAGGTTCCTTCGGGGGAGGAAAGAAAGGAAACCCCCAGGCCATATCTCACCTTTGGAAAATTTACAAGTTTTACTTTTACTATCTCATCCTCATTCTTCTAACTTAACCCTGAGCTGCCAGTGTCCTCCAGTCCACTGTTCTCAAAAAGTTTATCTTGTTCTCTATTGAAAGGCCGCTTTGACTCCCGGCTCCATCAGTTAGACACAGCATTATTTCAGGCAAGTTACTTAACTTCTCCAAGTCTCAGTTTTGGATCTGTAAAAATCTGTTCAACAATAGCACCTGCATCCAGAACTAGGGTGAGAAAGAAAAGACACCATTTATGTAAAGTGTTCCACCAGCCTCTGTAAGTATCCAACACAGGGGATCTATGAGAAGGTGGCTACTATTGATGACGCAGGCTGATCAGACGATGCCCGAGTGTCCCCAGCGCCCAGCCATGGCCTGACAATCCTTCTGCAGCCAGCGGAGGTCACGTGCTCAAAAGTGGCTTCCTTTTTATAGTCCTCTCTAAAGTGTTAGTAGCTCCTTCCCCTGCTCTGGTTGCTCCCTTTGGGTGTTTGCATGTTAGTACTTATTCTCTTTTATTATAACTTTTTTTTTTCTGTGTCTGTCTTACTCCTTGGGTGGTGAGTCTTTCACTGGCAAGAACTCTTAAAAGATTGTTTCTACATATGTCTAGCTCTGTCTGTGACTCTAGAAGTCATGTCCTCTCTCCAGATCTCAGATATCGTTGTCAGATTTGAATTTTAAAAAATGGGGTAAGAACACACACACACACATTTCATCAAGAGGAAAATCTGCACAGACACGTGAAGAAGTGCGGTATCTTAAGTGTTTACTCTTCCAGAGGAAAAGAGGAAGAAAGGAAGGCTAAGAAAGAGAAAATCGAAAAGAGAGGCAGGGAGAGAGGCAAATTCCCTCCCCAGCTGGAAATCTCCCTCTTTGGCCCAATGACACCATTTTATTCTGAGTGGTTACAAAAATCTGCTGGGCCCAGCAAACCCCAGCTGTCAGACGCAAAGGAGAGGGGCACGTGAGCAGAGGAGTGGGCTGGCAGGAGCTGTGGCCTGATGTTGTGTTCAGAGCCTGGAACAAAGCTGTGTATGTTGAGTTCTAACAGCTCCAGCTGCCAACACGGTCTGCTGGAGCCCACCTGAGCCAGGAGCAGGGGGTGAAAGTGATTGTTCTGGGC